>JAADXR010000023.1:0-140466 GCA_023337935.1 Elongisporangium anandrum
ATGGAGAAGCGGAAGCAAACGCTTGAAGAGAAGATCGCCAAAGCAAAGCAAGACATTGAGACGCAGCAAAACATGCGAACCGAATCCGTAGGAGCCTCAATACTGCTGGTTGCGTTTGTGAGAATGCCGACTGACTGGTGTGCTTTATGGCTTTGGCGCAGAGTGACCGCGTGGAGAAATTGCAGCGCATGAGCGAACTGCAAGCGAACGTGCAGCAGATGCGCGCGAAGGTGAAGCACCTCGCTGAGAATGACCCGGAAGTGCTGGAAGAAATGGGTAAAGCACAGAGCAATTGCGCAGACTGCGTGGTGAAACTTTAGTATTAATGTTGTCGCATTTCATGGATTCCAGAGAGAAAAGTCCAGATTGCGAAGATTGGCGCAGATCGATGGACTGGTAATGATATTTGTTTGACCACTTCAGAAATTTTGCATTAGGCACTGACCAAAGTTTTTGCGTCGATTAGACAACATCTACAGCCTCAGATCTTGGGTGACGCAGAAGAGAGGTTGTGCTACGTCTGAGGTAAACACTGCTGCCGCTTTCTATGTGATTGGCCATATATGAAACATACGGCTGATGGATTGTAATTGCGATAGGTTGACAAGTGGCTCGGATTGAAAGACGATTTTGATTATATTGAATAGCCAATGATGGATGATTGTGTTTTCACCCTTGCTGTGTCTGCAAAGGAAATGTGCGATAGAGTTAAGTGGCTCATCACTGCATTGGAAACTTAACCCATCATCAGTTTGACTTTGATAGTTCGTGTTGCAAAGCGAAGGATTGATTGTTGAGCTGTGCATGACCGTCAACTGCTTTGCTGAAAAGCAGAAACAACATTAAGACACCACGGCTGAAATTCGGACGGGCACGTTGATACCCATGAGACGGAGTCCGCAGGGATCAGATCTACGTTCAGATATGGTTTTGAAGCCCAGTTCGACCACTCATTGCGAGAAATCTCGCCCTTTACGCTTCTGAACAGGGATCGATTATAGATTTCGATTTATCGATATTATGATTGCGATTAATCAAATCAATCTTTGCATTTCTTGACAACGATAAGCAAAACATAGAGAGCTAGCTATACATCAGCACTCACCAACGTATTTCAGCTTTCGACCAGGCTTGAGCACGACCACATGGCTCTCAGATTAATCTATTGCTAGAGGGGCGCAACGGACTGTTCACAATCCCATTCTCAACAAGACAAAAACAAAGTTGTCATACGCAGAGAACGTTTTGAAGGCTGCAGAAGAAATACCCGGTGTGAAGTACAGGCTCATAAACCACACCCCGCCGACTTCCAACCACGTGGAACGCTTATTCAGTCAGACCAAATCAGTCATCGGATATCATCGCCATGACCAATCACGCTGGAATGCATTTTGTTTTTGAAAGCGAACAAGTCGTTTTGGGATGTTCACATTGTTGCTGATGCAATTCAGGGACTAGAACCCGATGAATCCGAACAACAAGTCCAGCCAAACATCCACATCCAAGAAGAAACGAAGGTAGATTATTAGGCACAATCGGCGATTAATCGTTTTCGCTTCATTTCTATAGATATCGATATATATATATTGTTGCATTTCAGCTGATTGATTTTAAATCGAATCTTTCCACCCCCTGCTTCTGAATAACTTATAGATAGCTGGAGCTGAAAGGCTGAAAGCGAGGCATCCATCTATAATTGAACATCGCTGACCAAACTATTGTTGATCGATCGGCTATTGATCGATCAGACCACCAAACGTAACACGCGATGAAAGCAACTAGTGGTACATCCGATAGGACTCAGAGCGGTGGTAAGAATCGAGTTGATTTTGATCTTGATCACGGCTTAATCTGCAATTGTTATGGTCACGTTGCAGGAATGCGAGCTGCTTTCACGAACGACTCGAGGCGCAGGCACGTACAGAGTATTTTAGAATACAACGACTCGACATCATGGTTGCGTGTGTCTGCCGTCTGTACACTGGCATTTACACCGTCGTTTGCGTGTGCCACTTGGATCGAACAGATACCGCTACGACCACCAAACGAAGGGTGGAGTCTATTTGATTCGCTTGTTTTTGACAAGCGCTATTTTATCGTTTGGGGTTACGATCCAAGCGAGCATTGTGGCTCCTGCAGCTGGCCTGAAAATCAAGCATGTAGTGTTTATTGCTGTTGGCACTTCAATTGGATACGTCTGTGAATTTATAGTGTTCGCTCATTATTGGCGTTTTCCAGTACCGTTCTACATTATTCTCGGCAATCCAGGATGGCTACTATGCTGGTACTTGTGTCTGCGACTAACCATTGGGGCCAAAAAAAGTGGCGAGAAAATTCAGAAATCAAGAAGCAAATTAGTGTTGCACATCAAATTGGGTCGATCCAGTCCGTTCTTGGACTTCTCTATCCAGCCTACAATGCTCTCTTTGTTCTACTCCATGGATTAGCCCAAATTGCTTCCGTACTGATGCTCCCAGTGATCAAATTTTCCATGAAGCGGCTTTTTACGCGGGTTTGGATGGAATTCCTGGAGCAACTGTGTTTGGAATGGTTAGTGTCGAGCTGTTTGATGCGCTTTATCTCTTCAAATGCATGCAGTCGAGCTCTCCTCTTTCAGGAGTAGCACTAATCACCATCGACTTGATTTAAAATGTTTACCACCTTCGCAAGTTGCACAAGCGCATTCAAAACGTGAAGCAGAACCTCGCTCGAGTTGGTCCCAATATCGATTACAAGAGCATGATTGGAGAATCTATGAGCAAGAGATATCGCTCGCAGCATAGCACTCCATCTCCGACTTTGATCGCAGTGGCGCCTGCTCCCATGCTAGAACCTGCACTCAAAATTGAAAAGATGAAACTCGACATGAGCATCCAAGAGCTTCTCTTGGAGTGCGAGCGCATTGTTATCTCTGAGTTCATCGAGTGCACCATTCCAATGTATCACGCTCTCTACATGGTCGTTCTTTTTCACACGTCTAGTGCCAAGTATTACCCGGAGATGCAGCACATTGACACCACCAAGCTTTCGACAACACTTCGTAACATCGCGACGTACGCCATACTGGAATTCATCTCTCTCCTGTACATGCACTTTTTGTTGGTTCGGAAGTTCAACATCTCTGCACTGCATTTGCTATCAAACTTCCTGGAGCGAGACAACGCCATGCTCCAAGACCTTTTCACGAGTTGGATGATCATCGTGCTTCAATTTACACTCGTGCACGGCGGTACGTGGTGTACCCGCTATGTGATTTCTGTGGGTTTGCTGACGCGCTCGTGATAACCACTGTAGGGGTCAACTACTCGCTCAAATTCCTATACAGCTAAGGACTGCATGATGCTATTCCAGGACAAGTGGCTCGGATTGAAAGTCAATTTTGGTTTTATAGAATAGCGAACGATGGGTGATTGCATTCTCACCCTACTTCAGTCTAACTTACTCGGTTCTGAAAATGCATGATAGGCTCACCAGTTGAACACTTCCTTGTGGAAATCGAAGTTACAGGCACGCGCCAAGTTTTGCGCCTCCACAGTCATCGTTGGCGGACCACACGCGACCACGGCCACGCGCTTGCCAACGAAGCGACTGTTGTTAATGATCTCATCCAAGATCGGACGACCACACTTGTACGACAGCAAATCGCCATTCGTTCTGGTGACCGAGCCGGAGGACTTGGCACTAGAAACATGGCAATCCCAGCTCGCCTGGAATGAGAACGGCTGGTTCGACTCGAGGACGACCTCATCGGTTTCTTGCAGCCCAATCACAGGCAAGTCGTTTTCCAGATGAGCGTACGAAGGCATGAAGTCTTCGGTCATAAGCAGGTCCTTTTCCTCGCGCACCGACCACAGCACATGCCAGTTCGCTGAAGCGACAAATGAAGACGACGACGCCGATGAAGGGAATGCGCGCTTTTGGTTGATCAAATTGAGCATGGGGGTGATGCCCACGCCACCGGCGACCATGATAACGACATCGTAGTTATCCACGACGAGGGAGAGCTTTCCGTACGGGCCGCAGAGGTTGACGGACAGCTCGTGCTTCAGCTGCGCTTCCTTCAGCAGCGAGTGAGTGAACGTGGAGTTGTTGCCCATGGCCTTGATGCAAAATCCAATGGAGTCGCCTTCAGGAGTCACAATAGCGGAGAACGGATGCCACTGCCATGCCGAGATCGAAGGGATGCGCACCCAGAAGTACGATCCGTCGTGCATCTCCTTGGCGTACTTCAAAGTTTTCTCGGTCGGGTGAAGCACGAGCGAAGTCGCGGTTGACGAGTGGTGCACCGAAAGCTTTCCCTGGTGAGAAGCAGTCATGCCAGACGCCCACGCGCCGACCAGACCGAGCACGTAGAACGCCAGCGGCACGAGCAAGGCCCAGCCAATGACCTTGGGGCAGTGCAAGATGGTGAACACAAAGCCGACGACCGAAAGCACGCGATGAGTGACGTAGAAGATCTCGAAGAAGCGGCGGCGAATGAATTCAATGCTCAGCACGGCCATCAGCATGAACGCGTAAAAGGCCACGGCGCCGTAGACTGGAGTAACATTGCCGTACTTCTCCGACGACGTCATCTTGATGACATCAACTGCGTGGATCACGTGAACGATGGTGGCGATGGTCATGAGCATGCCCATCCAGCGGTGGAACTTCACAATGCGCTCGAACGAGGCGCCGAAGAGCACGCGCCACAAGCCGACACGCGAGACAGGCAGCACCAAGAACATGAGGACGAGCAGCGCCACTTGGCCCGAGCTCACTTGCTTGGTCGCCTTGGAGTCCAGAGCGATCAAGGCGATGACAGCAGCGACGAAGATGAGCATCACGAGCAGCTCGCCGATGCGCAGATCGGCCACGTTCTGCATGAACATGGCCCAGGGGGTGGCCACGAGGTCGTTCTTCGTCGCCTTGACGGGTGGCTGGACGATCATGCGGTGATGCAAGAAGCGCGCGATCGCTGATCCTCGCAGGCCAAAAGTCAAGACAAAGCCACAGAGCAGCATGACGGCAAAGGCGATGCCGCCTACGATGGCCGAACAGTTCTTGTCTTGGCAGAAATAGCTGGAGCTGCCGATGCTGGTGCTTGTGGTCGTGGTGGACGAAGACGACGCCGAGGCTCCTTCGGCAGTGAAGACGTACGAGGCCACGCCATTGGTGCCCGAGCGATGGCCGTAGATCGGCCATGAGGTGCCGTACGCCCAGATGAAGTTCATGGAGGTCGAGGGCACGATCGTGACGTCTGTGGACTGTGAGGCGGCCAGCGTACGCTGGTAGCTGAACGACATGGACGAGGTGCTGGAGTTGTGGACCACGAACGAGGTCTGGGCGCTCTCCTGCGACACATCGCTGGACGCGTAGCCGGCGATCGAGTACGACTCGGGCGTGCCGACGGACGTGCGGAAGACCATGACGTTGGCTTCCGGAGAGCTCACCATCGTGTCCCCGCGAGAGAGACCGACTGCGAACCACGAGGCGCTCACACTGGACGCCAACGAGAACTCCAAGCAGACTTCGTCCCCGACGACCAGCGAGCGAAGAGAGACGGGGCCTCCGCCCAGCGCAGTCGAGGCCAAGGAGGTGAAGTTGGCGCTGGCGCAGATCGTGGAGGTCGTGGACGCCGCTTGGGCGATGGAGGAAGAGGCGCAGGCCAATGCGGCGGCGCACACGGCTGTGGTGCGACGCATTAGCGGCATTAGAGATGGCTGGTTGGCTGCTTGTGCTTTGGCCAGCGGGTTCGGAAATGAGCTTCAGATCCATGTTAACAATTGCCTCTTAGCCATCATCATGACATCAGACCACCGAATAACCTGCGACGTTTGATATTTTATACGTTAAAGTTTCGTCATGGCGTGGTTTATGGAAGAAACACTATGTGGAAAATGAGATAAAACCCTTCAATAATGAATACCTCGTGGAAACAGATGGATAGCCAACTGGCGTTGGACTGTGTCTCTTTGGCGAGATGGATCCATGGAAAAGCTTCAGCTTCATTCGCCATTCTCTTGCAGTCCATCCAGAAGCTCTCAAGCGCAACGCCACAGGTTTCTCACGCGACATGACGCGCGCACTGAAGAACCTACGGCCCCATGACCGACCCTCTCGTCCAACTGGATCTGGAAAGCGAGCCCTTTCACCCCATCTCTACACCATTTCAACAATTGTTCTATACAAAAACCAAGTAAAAAAAAATCCCAGTCAAAGTTCCATAGTTTTTTACAACGGCGATTTATAAGCGAACTAAAATGCACCACCAAAAAGTAGAAAATTAGCTAAAAAAGACATACGGCGTTCTTGCACTTGGACTCCATATGCTGGGACCTTGTCATGCTCCAGACATCATGGCAACCTCTTGGCCATTAACTCGCTGTCGCCGTCTTTATTAATTAACTGATCGCTTGACTCTGACGTGTGCAAATGACAACAGAGCCGCTGGTCATCATGAGGCGAGTGCCGCTCCCAGCGAAGTCATTATCTGCTGCGGGACTGGATTTTCCACTCCTGGGTTCGTTTTCCAATCACGACCTTTGGTGCAGCAGATCGCACCCAGAACGTGTGGCTCTGTGGTATCACGCACCCATTTCGACCCACTCTGCGCCACGTTAAAGCCCTTGGGTTCAGACTGGACACGACAGAGACCGCACACACACGCGATGGGAGGAAACGGCGTTTGCTCTGCACTTGGTAATCGCGCTTGGGATTCGTAAGCCGGCCTTGGGATTCGTAATCTGCAAAGCAGGCAGGCAAAAGACAACAGGACGAGAAGCTAAGTAGCTGTTCAAACGCATGATTCACTCTCTTAGTGCGGCTTGCGCAGGGCGTAGACGGCCATAGTCGCCATGGTGCACAATGTGGCGGCAGCGAGAGACAAACTGAAGTAGTGCGTCGAGACGGTCGTCACATCGCTGGCATCGCGGGGTTTTACGGTCACTGCCTTCTTTCTCGGTGAGTTAGGTAGACTGCGTTGGCGCTCAAGCTTGCTTGGTGGTGACTCTGTGTCTGCGGCTTGCGAATCGTGGCTGTGGCTGCTGTGGTGATGACTATGGCCACTGTGTGATGTCTTGTGTGACTTCTCCACCAGGTCCGCCACTTTAATAGCGTCCTGCCACAAGATCGTGGGCTTGCGCGTCGAGTGCTCTTTCTCGTCAGGGCTGCTGCTCTCATCGTGCGTGTTGGCGTCTTGGTTGCTGGCATGTGCATTTGGCAATGTCTTCGTGTGTCTGATGGACTTGAGCGGTGAGAGGCTGTGGTGCCGGATGCTCACTACGGGGCCATGGACAGCGCTCTTCCGTGGAGAAGACTCGGTAACTGGTGCTTTGTCCCTAACGGAAGCCGGCCATTCATTTGCGTGCTCGCCATCGCTTCCTTCATACACCAGAGGAGAGACAGCTTCTGTCAATGGCTGGGCTTCAGTACTGACAAAGCTTTCCACAATGGAACCAGCGCTGTCGGTCTCCGACCCGCTCAAATCAGATTGGTTGTGCTCCAACTCCAAGTGTGACGCGTCCATCAAGTTCAACGGCACATCACTGGGTTGCGATCCCACTTCAGTGTTCTGGCTGGGTTTAACTGCCATAATCACACCGGATTTTGGTGCGGGTGTTGATGGCACCAGGCCCACTGTCTCCGTCTCCGCCTGCGCCTGTTCTGAGGTCTCTGGCAATGATGAGTGGCGAGACGTCTCCGTCTCTTCGAAGGAAGAAGTGGTGGGTTCCGGCGTCACCGTGGGACGAGTGGCACCCAAGACTTTCTTCAAGACAGATCCGGCCTGAGGTCCTTCGGTCATGCAGACCGCGGGGCTCAATGGCGTGAGTGACGGCAGGCTTGTGGCCGCGAGAGACGCGTCCGCGTCGTAATCGGAGGCAGCATGCACGTCAGATTCTCCTTCTTTCTTGTCGTGACTCGCTGGAGCTTCATCCTCCGTGAGAACAGGACTCGCATGCAGCTCCTGCAGGATCACGATGTACTGAACAAGCATCAAATCGCAGCTGAGCTATCAGATTACGCTGGGTGGACGCCAAGTTCAAGCAAATGTGCAATCACGCTTTACCTCAAGATCGCTGAAGAGCACGTCTCGATACTGAGCCAGGAGCTGGAGTATGTCCATCGCCACGATATCATGGCGTGCACCCTTCCTGGCCGTCTATCACAAGCACACAATGCCCATTAACACCCACACCCACACTTGGCCATCGCACATTCATGGAGACTCACCATGTAGTCGAAGTCGGTGCTTTCACTGAAGATCTTGGCGTGTTGCTCATCGATGATCCGGATCAGTGAATAGCGGCCATTGACAGCGACGATCGCATTCCATAGGACCAGCAGACGGAAAAGACACAGCTTCTCATCGCGTCCCACGTCACTGAGCAGCTCTCCGACCATGAGCAGCATGGGCAGCGAAGGCGGAGGCGCCAGGCTGATGTTGCGATCATCCGCCAGTCTCTTGCGATGCCGCATGTACACACTCGTGCTCACCAGAGCTCCGCGCAGATTGCGGAAGCTCACCTCCAGCAGCTCATGGAGCACCGCGAGTTTCTCTTGGACGGTGGGAAGCGAGGCTACGTGGGTCTCGAGCATGACCAGCGCGGTCTCCTGCTGCACATCCAACGACGATGGATCGCTCTCGCTCTGAGCGAAGCCCTGCCACTCGCCGCGCTCCTTCTGCACGCGCTCCAGCAGCGACACGTACAGCAGCTTGGCCGCTCGCGTCGTGGTGCCTTCCACTGCAGGCTCGGCGTAGAACTTGTGCGCTTGCACTGTGTGCGCGAGCGCAGTGATGACAGTCGACAGCACCTGCGCACACGAGCCAAAGACCGAGCTGCGCTCCATCTCCTGCAGAGATCCGGACGACGACATGGTCATCATGCTGCTGTGGCGATCCGGACTGCGGCCACTGCTGCTGTAGCTGTAGCTACTCTCGTTGCTCTGATTCATGACGTAGCTCGGCTGCGACGCCGCGCGCTGGAAGGTCCGACGCGCGTCGTCGTCACTGCTGGTGGGCAGCTGCATTGAGGAGCTGGCCTTCTTGGGCGGCGACGGGCGCTTGGAGGACGAGAGGAAGTTGCTGAACATGGGGCTCACATGCAATGCTCTCTCTTGTACTATAACGAATGGAGGACCTTTCGCCTTTAGCGCAACGGCCTTTCCACGATCCCATAAAGAAGGGAGAATGCCATAACGCTTCCTGATATCTGGGGAAAATGCCAAAAACAAGCAAAGATCTAAAAATAAATCAGGAGACCAGTGGTTGGAACTTCAAGCGCTAGAAATAGATCCGTCAACAAACAACAACAAACGAGGGGTACAGTATTTGGCTATAACAGTAATATGCAGCAAACTTAGCCGACAAGAGCGAGTAGGTAGGCGGTGCACGAGCCAAAGCCGACCTTGGCCGTGCCGTCCTTGTAGGGCACACTCATGTTGAGCTGCTTGAGCGCCGGCTTGAGCAGCGCCAGGTCCGTGGTGTAGTCGCTGTCGCCCGTGATGTAGAACTGCGCATTCTTGTAAACAACACCGGACACCATCTCGGTGAGGGCTGCCAAGGTCTCCGTCGTGTTAGGAATCACAGCGTTGAAAAGCTGGTTGGCCTGGCCACGCGGCACACCGGTGGAGGCGTCGGCTGAGATAGCGTAGCCAAGGTAGTCATCATTGTAGTACATGCTCAGGTTGAGCGCGCCAATGCCGTTCAGGCCCAGCTTCGACACATTGTCGATACTGGCGTTGAGCACAATGGTCAGGCCATCTGCGCACGAAGTGATGTTCATGTAGTTGATCACTGTCTTGGGGTTGCTGAACTGGTTGAAGCCGGTAACTGTGAGCGTACGCGTGAACGAGAGGCCGCTCTTGGAGAAGCCGTGCGAGTGCGCCGTGATAGAGGCATCCAGCACAAGATCGATGGATTTACTGGTGACAGCATCGGTAGCCATAGTCTTGAACACAGAGGGGTCCGTGACCGTGAGCGTTTCAGTAGCGGCAACCTCGAACGAAGTCTTCTTCTCGAGCGTGAGCGCCGGGATCACAAGCGTTGCAAAGTCCGATCCCTTGTACGAAAGCGTGGCCGTGGCCTCGTCCGTGGTCGACTTGATCGAGCCCGCGTAGTAAGCCTGCACGCTGAACTTGACGTCGACCGCCGAGTCTGAGAGAACTGATTCCATGTCCAGGTAGTTCATGGTGAGCGAGACCTTGTCGGCGTTGGACTGGAACATATGCGGGATGACCGCGAGGAAGATGATCATCAGCACGACGGCGATGACCACAACAATCGAGCCCACGATGGTCCAGACGCGGGCCTTCTTGCTCATGAACCAGAACAGGCATCGCTTCTGCTTGGGCCCCTGCTGCGACTCCAGGTAGGACGCCTCTTCCTTGTCATTGCCCCGCGGGGTCTGCACCACGAGCTTCTCCTGGTTCTCCAGGTGCTGGTACGGGTGCGTGGGCGTGTGCACGGTGCCGTTGGTCTCGGCCATGACTGTCGGAGGGATGCGGTCGAAGTCGCTCGGAGAGGTCAGGTCCAGAAATGAAATGAGCTGATCGCTCCGACTTTTCTTTTATCTCTGACCGCTCCGGTGCTAACGTTCGTTCTGTGGATGAGTAATAGGCGCCCGGAAAAACCTTTGAAGGAACGCGAGGTTTTACTCATCATTTCGTCATCCTCTTGCAGGAAAAAGACTCCTGTTTAGCGACACTTGGAAGAAGCGCCGCGATGTGGAGGAGACGTTCCTCCCTTGGTTTAGTGACTTGAAGATGCGCTCCCTCGCAAAGCTCAGAAATGACACAGCTGCTGACTGACTAGCATTCGACAGCTGAGCCGAAAAGTTACGGTAGTTGGGTGTGTCACTATAGCGAAGATGGACGGATTACGCCCAAGCACAATCCCCTAGCCTGAGGGAGCGGGAAGCTTCGAAAAAAACCTTGGCTTCAAGGTGAATTAGTGACGCACCGCACCTGTGATTGATTTGACCTCGCACGTCCAGCCGTTTGGCGCGTGTCATGAGATGTACCAAAAATGTACCAGTGGCGTTTAGAGCACCAACATGACCATCATTCTGCGGGACAGACTCGTCTTCGCAGCCAACAGAATCGAAGAGCAACATACTCAAGACATGGAGGAGCACAAGCTGATCCAGTTGCACGACGTGCTGTCCAAGCTGCGCCCCGGCGGCAAGAAGGTGAGAATACTGCGGGCATACGCATGCGTAGAGATGCGCATGACGTCATTCCATGGAGTGTGGGCTTGGCAATTGCGTAATCGATGCTGATTAGTGCTGCGTCATGTAGGGCGGTCTTGGTTTCGGCTCGAATGTTGGCAAGAAGGGCGCCAAGCGCACCGACGGACTCCCGAACAATGGTGCGTGCGCTTTGAATTTGCTTGAGGCTGCTGTGGTGAATTGCCTGTACTAACAATCGCCGATCTGCAGGTCTGTACTCCATGTTTGTGCGCCAGGGCGAAGGCGGCTACGAGCACAAGCGCTTTGACGAGGACAAGGAGGAGAACGAGGACGAAGACGTGAGCAGCAAGAAGTCCAAGAAGGAGAAGAAGGCCAAAAAGGAGAAGAAGGCCAAGAAGGAAAAGAAGTCCAAGAAGGCACCGGAAGAGGACGAGGACGACAACAGCGACGACAAGGATGCGAAAAAGCGCGCCAAGAAGGCGGCGAAAAAGGCCAAGAAGGCTGCTGAGTCGGCTGAGTCAAGCGATGACGCGGAGCAGGACTCTGTAGCCAAGAAGGACAAAAAATCCAAGAAGCGCAAGCTGGAGGATGCGTCAGAGGAAGCGGAGGGCACCGCAGTTGGCGAGGACAAAGACACGAAGCGCGCGAAAAAGAAATCCAAGAAGAGCAAAGACACGTCGCCCGTGGAGGAAGAAGTTGTCGAGCAAGCGGAGGATGACAAGAAGGCGTCGAAAAAGGACAAGAAGAGCAAGAAGAAGAAATCAAAACGGGATTAAACCCTGTGTGTATCTACCCAAGTGAAATAGAGAGCCTGCATTTTGTTTTGTCTATTGAATACACGAATCCAACTGTCAAAGCCAACGCTATCGGTGCTTTTTTATTCGAAGGTCTGTCTATGGTGGCGGCGTCACAAGCAAGGCTCACAGCAAGCGGTTCTTCTTGTCAGTCTTCCTTTTGAATTGTCGCTGGCCGTTTGTGGCCACTTCAAGGAGCATGCTCAGGTACTTGACGCGGTCTTCGAGAGTGGCGAGTTGCTGGAACTTGTCAGCTCGAATTTGAATCACGGTCCAGCCCAGTTGGCTTAAGTGCCGAGCTTTGAGATCGACAAAGCCAAATGGCTTGTCCTCGATGGGATCGCCCTGTTCTGAATCGACATGCTCACCTGCTTGGTAACAGTTTGGGCCATTAATTTCTATGCCGATCTTGAACTTAGGTGCTGCCACATCTAGTGAATAGCCTGCATCGATGGCGTAAGAGCCAACATGTTCAATCCTCATCTGGTCTAACGCATTGAAAAGCAAATGACGAAGTCGGAATGAGCTTGCTTGACGCTGCACTTCTTCAAAAACGGTTTTGTACTTCTTCGCCTTTGCCGGTGCTAATCGGAATTCTTCGGGACGACCATTTAGTTCACAATCCAAATGCAATTCATACATCTTCGCTAGCCACAACTTCAGCTTGTAAGGAGCAAGTGGCAAATTGTCGAGCATTCCAGCATTCACTTGAGCAAATACGGTTCGGAACAAGTCTTCGTCAAAAATCCCTACGATCACGAAGGACCGGGCAAGCGATATCAAACTTTCAGCGGGCACGGCAGGATCTTGCTCGCTGTTGGATTCGCTATCCAACCAGATCTTCCAGACCGCTTGAAGAAGATTAACCACCCATTCCTCTGATCGGACTTCCTTTGCGCTTAAATGCACAATGTTGGTGGCTAGCACAGACGCTTCTTGAGGCTTAATCTTCTTCTCAGTCGATTCCATGAGAAACAGCAGTTGCTTGGCAAGCGGTCTAGCAACACAAAAATACGATTCATCAACATGATCACTAGAACAGCCCGTCAAAAAGCTTACAAAACATACTGAAGAATAGATGGTCGACCAATACCCAACTGCGACAGCGAACTTGACAAATGGGAGAGCGAGAGACCATCATTAAAGGCACCGATACTGAAGTTAGCCACATTCTCTACGGCATCGACCAGTCTTTGCATACTGCATGCATCATTGGGACGAGTGAGTTATGCATTTCAGCCCGTAAAGCAAGCATAATGCATGCACAGAACTTACCGCTTTTTCTGCACAGCAACTTGCTGCTGAGAAACAACACCACCAAGGAGCACGTTCGATGGAAGGTCCAGCAATCCATCTTCCGGTGCTTCGGATCTGTTGGAAATATTGAATCGAGGAGTGATGTTCTATCAACATAAATCATTTGAGACTTGTCAAACAAATCTGCAAAGCAATGAAGGCGAAGTACTGTGAAGAGGCAACACCTTACCACTGAGTCCTTGGTTCTTACTTCAAGCTCCTTGAATTTCGCAGCCCGATCCAACGCGGTGCAAATGTTGACTTGACTCATCTCATGATACTTTGCGCAAACCAAGTAAGTAACTCAACGAAAAATTCATCATATAGCGAGAAGGGTGTCGTACATTATCATCAACGATGCGCAGAAGCCGATCGAGATTCTTTGCAAGCAGCAATTTCGTATTGAGCTCTCTTCTGGCAGGCGTAGCGTCACGAATATGGTCCACCTATGCATCCAGAGCATTAAAGTGCATGTTAGACCTCTTGATTCGTTCCCATTGATACTAAAACCACTTCATCATACTCGTCGGATTTGCAGAGATTCCTTTAAGCTCGGTTGCGATTCGACCATCAAGATCAATTCCGACCACATGGAGAAGCCCAGAAGCGACGACGGATATCCCGAGAGCGACAGCAACGGGGATTGGTTGTCCGGCATCTGGATCGCGACCTGCTTGGCACTGAACAGGATCTTGTCTGACGCAAACACGCGCGCTCTCGTGCCAACATGGTGGTCGCACTTGATGCAGCTCAGACTATGCTTCTTCCAGTACGAGGACTCCTCTTCAATCTCATCACTGTCTGGTGATCGCAACTGCTCCAGCGGCGCGTCCGTGATGCTTGAGAGATGAATTCCGCCCTTCCTAATCATAGGAATTGCAGCAACACACATGAACATTCAACCGCAACGCACACCCAACAAGCTTTGAGTCCAACGCACCACTTGAAGAACACCAGATCTTTGGTCTTGCTCAGCGCCGAGTTGCACTTGCCACAGACCAAGCGCGAGCTGTTGGGGTCGTCAAGCTCCGAATCTGTGCTGGCCAGCATCGCGGACTCGTGCTGAGTCGGGAATTTCGCACCAAAGGAGAACGCGCGACCTGCAGACGGCACATGGCCAACGTGGCTCTTGCTGAGGCCCTGTGCCCGTGCAATGGCCGCGCCCTGGCGAGGGCGACAGCTCACGCGCCAGGCCACGTGCATCAGGATTGGGATTTATGCGGTGGTGGTTGTCAAAATGCGCTAATTGATGTTGCTGGAATGAGCGTTTAGCTGAAAATGTGACGAGAAGGTTACGTGAAGGTAGTCTCTTTTTTTACCGTTTAACGTCTGCCGTCTCTGATTACGATTTGGCCGATGGCAGGACAAACACGACTTCTTCTCGACTGCGTGAGCAGCTCTGTGGGCAGCTGTAGATCATGAGACTCATCCAGTCCATGCCGCCAGCGATCACAGCAATAGGCGAGGTGGTTGCTTCGCTATCAGGCGTTTCTGCTGCACGAACGGCTGCTGCGACCTCGTCCACCTTGAGAAAGTAGTTGATCGTGGGCAAGAGCTGGAATTCAAACACACGCTCAGCGCCACATGCGCAAGCAGGGATCTTCAGGCTCTGAGGAATGGTAACGGGCCACAGAGGCTCACCGCCGTAATCGTAGCGCAGACACTGAAGCAGACAGCGATTGATACGCTTCTGGAATCGCATGAAATGCTTCTGACTGGCTGGAGTTTTCTCGTAGGACTCACCTGACGAAGCTGCCGCGGAAGCGGCCGCGGGTGTGCTCTTCTTGGCTGTGGAGATAATGCGACGCAGATCATGAACATCCGTAGACTCGTCCTCTTCCTCCTGCTTGATGTAGTCCTGCAGCAATCGGTTTTCGTACGAGAAATCGTTCTCGCTCGTGTAGTCCTCGAAAGGCTCGTCCTGCACCTCAATCGTCATGGCTGGGAACGCATCAGCAGTCGACTGGGTGCGTGAAGTTGAAACAGTCGGTGTGGTCTCTGTGTTTGCCTTTGACTTAGTGTTGGTTGGCGCATCCTTCGTTAAAGTCATCGCGGCGTCGCGTTCGTTCAAAAGCTGCTCGAGATCGATATCACCCGATGGCTGACAGCTTTCTTCCGCTTGCTCGTCGTCATCATCATCACTCCAGTCGCTGTCTTCGCCATCCGAAGCGGCGGCCCATCCGCTGGTCAGTTTCACTGCACTAATTTGCGCCGTGACTTGCTCGACAGCGTCAACCGAGAGAGGCTCCGAACTCGCATCCTTTGGAGCTGCTTCGTCACGCAGAACACGCCAACTACGACAGATCCACACGAGATCAGCAAGTAAAGTCATAGCGGCCACGAAATGTGCATGGCTACCTGCCAGCGACTTCGGTGCACTCGGCAGAGTTGCAGCCAAACACGTAAAGCGTGCGATCAGTGTCAACTGGCGCATACACCTATCAAAACCCAAGCGGAGTCAGCACAGAACAGGTGCATCAAGAAAAGGCACCTCCACCGCAGCACGGACCTGCGCGACCATGTACAGATGTTTCTCGCATCGTGGACACTGCAGCGATGCCGCTTCTACCGGAGCTTCCGATCCATACCACGCCTGCATCACACCACCATCCCATCATCAACACCACTCAGCACCAGCAAGGATCAAAAGCACGTCGGTATCTTACAGGCTTGCCTCCGGCTTTGCACGCGTACGGCGATGCGTCGTTGACCGACTGCTTTTCCTGCACACAACCCAGCAGCACCACGCGCTCTTGGTCCATTGCTGCAAATGGCTCCAGTGCGCTTTTGATGGCCAAGCAACGGTGTACGAAATCGTACCGACTCGATACCGGTGTGATACCGGTATCCGCATGCTGTGCGGAGGGAGATTGGCGGACGATCCCCACGTCAGAATCAGCGCAAAGCCCAAGAGCTCGTAAAGACACGAACTACTGCATCATGGCCGACCAGCACCAGCCCACGCCGTCCGAGTTCCGCATCTCCGAGAAGTGGGACAAGTGCCTCGAGAACTTCACGCTCCACTTCACGGCCGGTCTCGTGGCCGGCGGCCTCACGTCACTCGTGCTGGCGCGTACGTTAGCGCTCGCTCGATTGGGCGTGTCTTTATTGCTCATTGAGACTGACTGGTTGATCCTTTTGCAGGTTCGGGCGGCTCGCGAGGCCTGGTGACGGGCTTTGGCGCCGGTGCCGGCGCCGGATCCAGCTGGACGACGTGCCAGTTGGCGTTCAAGGGCGATAGCGAGGCCCAGGCCAAGCTGGACAAGGCCGACAAGGTTGTGGAGGAGATCAAGGAGAAGCTCCACAGCTGATTGAGTTGACTTTAAAGCAAGCGATACAGGGTTTCTCCTCGGGACTCTTTCTCGCCTGCCAGGCATGGAGACGACTGATTAAATAGCCAACGCGTCTTCGTGGCTGACGGAGATAGAGAAGGGAAGACACACCGAGCCTTCCGCCCGAGAGAAACATGACGAAAACGCGTAATATGATGGATGATATGTACCTCATGCTGCTGCTTTTAACTTATTGCTCCTTGTGTCTCGAGTGGCGATCTTTTCAGGAAGATCCTTCTGCTGCTGCTGACCGGACGAGCATAAACTGCAGCTGCGAGCCGCCGACGAAGATGGTCGTGGACTCTGTGGCGCTAATCAGGTGCGGCTCGTGCGGATCCACAGCCTCGTCGTTCACGTACGAGCCGTTGGTGCTGTCCAAGTCCACGAAGAAAACCATCCCATCTGGCTCCATGCGCAGCTACATGAGGCACAGCCAATTGCCATCAGCCAGTGTCTAGGAAACTGGATCGAGTGTCATTTCCTACCTCAGCATGGGTCGTGGAAATCTCCGGGTCTTTAGGAAGGCTGAGTCCCTGCGGACACCGGAACTTCCGGCCAGTAGAGCGACCGATGAGGCACGTGCGCTGCCGATCCTGCATCACGAGTGACAGTCAGTGCGTTCACTGGATGCAATAGCGGTGATCTGCATCCTAGACCTCACCGTATTGATCTTGAGTACGTAGCTGTTGCCTTTGTAAGGTCCTGTGGTGCATTTGACGATGACATCGTAGGCCGTGGCCGTGACGTTCGTATCGGCGACTGCAGAAGACAACAGCTCTAGTCATTGGTCCAATCCTTCCCACTAGTACTGTAGGTTGCCCATGAGCTGACGAACCTTCGCCACCTTCAGCGTTCTCTTTCTCTGCCAGGATGCCGTTCAGAATGGCGCGCTTGGTTCGATCAAACACATCGCGCAAGGCATCGCACTGCTCCTTCGCATGCTCCATCAATTGCTATGAGAGTCAGATGTTCATCATCAGCACTCACTCCAATGCGGTTTCAATGAGCAGAGAGCAATCGAGAGAAGCCACAGGACCTTGTCGTCCTCGTTACAATGGTTGACCAGCATCTGCTGCACGTCGATCGAGGCGCTTTCGTCGTCCTCGCCCATTGGCGCAACCACTTTCACTAGGAGAAATACACAGCCACGACCACAATCAGCGTTAGTAGACGGACCGCATGCCTATATTCCACGAGCGAATCCACCTTTCTTCCGCACAGGCCTGGCATTCTTAGCCGGCGGCTCGTCCGCGGACTTTGACGCCGGGCGCTTCATGGCGTTTGTGCTGCCAAAAACACACTTTTTAAAACCGCACGATTGGGTTTTACGTAATGATCTGGATTCAATAAATACCATAAATGGGATATAGATGATTCCATAAATGGGTTATTGGAGAATAGATTTTTGCTGAAAGGACTGCTCAAAGCGCCAAGTGGGAGGAAGACATGGCCGATGTGCGGCTGAAGAACGTGACGGTGTGCAAACCCATCATCTACGGCTCCATCGCCACGTATCTGGGACGCAAGGCAGAGGACACAAAGACCCACCGCTGGTCCATCTACGTACGCGGCGCCGATGACGAAGACCTGTCCTACATGATCAGCAAGGTCGTCATCTACCTGCACACCAGCTTTGCCAACCCAGTGCGAGGTAAATGCTCATTCAGCATGCATTGTTTCTGTTGTGATGTACTCACTCTGTTGATGTGTGTGCCTTATTCGGTCATAGTGCTGACAGAACCGCCGTATGAGGTCTCGGAGTTTGGTTGGGGCGAGTTCGAAACGCGCATCCAGTTGCATTTCCACGACGCCATGGAGAAGCCTGTGGACATTATTCACATGCTGGTGCTGTATCCGCCAAACAACCAGCCAGCCAGCACCAAGAAGGTCGGTACTCCCATTCATTCTTCCGCCCAAGACTGAAGGCTAACGTTTGTACGTCTCGTCAGCCTGTGATCAGCGAATTCTACGACGAGCTGGTGTTCACGGAGCCGACCGAGTTCTTTTACAAGAAGCTCATGGCCGGTACGAGTCCCAATTTTTTTTATCTTGCTGTAACCAACTCATTGAATGATACTCAATACTACTGGATGATGGCAGGTCCTGATCGACAGGCTCCTGCTCTCCCATTTCACGAGCACCTGCCCACGTACTCGGACGTGGCCATGCTGAAGACACTCGCGAAGGCGCAGAGTTTCGTGCACCAGGAAGTCCAAGACACCAAGGACATGCTGCTGAGCGTCGATTTGGAGCTCAAAGAGCTCAAAGAGCGCATCGCAGAGCACACCAAGAAGAAGAAGCAGGCGGAGAAGCTGGCTGCGATCTCTCATTCCCAGCAGCTGCAGTATCCTTAAGAACAAATCAGAGATCGCTGCTCTTGCCTATACGTATGCTGTGAGCACTGCATCCAAGCAAGAAGCTGAAGGCTCGCATGTACAGAGATAAACAAAGGGCACAAAGGGAGTACTAGTAAAGAATGCGTTTTTTTAATTTATCAAAAATGCTTTTGTGGTCTGCATGTGATTGAGTCTAAATAGGTCGGAGCGAGCGAATGGCTTTACACATCGTGCGCAGCGTCGTCCGTCGAAGAGGCTGCCTCATGTTCGTGGTCATGCTCGTGCTGGCGGTGCCATACGTTCACCAGCTCCAGGCCGCGCTCAACGTCACGTGACTGCATGGCCTCCTCAGGGGCCTGCATGGTCAGCAGGGCCTCGCGGTGTTCAGGCGACAGCTCGTCCTCTTCCGACGAATCCGTCGTATCGTGACCGCTTTCCAGCAAATCCATCGCTTCCAGGTCCTTCTCAACGTGCTCCTTGGTATCCTTCTTCTTGGAGAAGCACTCCATGCGGACCCAGTTGAGACCGATACCCACGAAGGCGACCGACAGACCGATGAACTGTTCCCACGAGAGAATGTGGCCGAACAGGATGACTGAGAGCACAATGCTGAGCACCTTGCGGCACGTGCCGATGATGGAGGTCGTCAAGGCACCGAACTTACTGATGGTGTAGAAGATGAAGGCCTGGCCCAAAGCACCAGTGGCGCTTAACAGGAACACGTTGGGCAATGACGGCATGATCTGCTCCACGAACACAGGCACTTCACCCATGAAGACCATGCCGATGGCAGCAAACAGACTCTTCCAGATGTTGACCGTGAACATGAGGTCGAAAGCACCGATGTGGTACTTCTCCAGGAAACGGTCTTCCAGAGCACCGGTGGCGCCGTCAAGCAGCAGAGAGACGAACAGTAGCATCGTTCCCAGGAACATGTTGGGGGTGCGCTCGTGGCTGGCGACGTGGTGGTCGTTCTCGCCGTTGTGCTGGACAGCGCGGTGGTGCTTCTCGTGGGCGGTACCGACAAGGAAGAGCGCGACACCGATCGAGAGAACCACGACCGAGACGTACTTCTTGAGAGCGTAGCGCTTGCCGAGGAAGACTCCCATGACCATGACCGGGATGGACTTGCACGACTTGCCAAGCACACGCGTAATGAACGTGACGTAACGGAGCGCCACCATAGACGAGATGGTCGATCCAAAGGCCAGCAGACCGACGATCATGAGCTTGCTCTGCGGCATCGTGGACGGCTTCTCCTTGTTAATCGTGCGGAGCACGAGTGCCACGACCGAGTAGAACAGACAGAACACAAAGGTCAGCGACATCTCGCCCAGCACGCGGTGGGTCGTGATCTTCTCGAGCACCAGGCCGTTGAGCGTGAACGAGACCATGATGCCGAGGAAGCAGTAGGCCAGCAGCCAGAAACTCTTCTTGGCCGCTTCGTTCGCAGCATGCTTGTCCTGGGCCGCCTGTGTCTTGGCCGAGTGGTCCGCCTCTTGCGTGAGGTTCACCAGCACGGTCTCGCTGTCATTGTGGACGACTGCCTTGGGCTGCTCAAGCTTGCTCTTGATGAGAGCCTCCTGGTTCAGCGTGATCTCGGCGTACTGCACGTCGGCTTGGCAGACCATGATGCTAGATGGCTAAATGTGGGCAGCACAGCGCGTTCTGGACTGACCTTCGATCCCACCTTGAGAGCTCCTCTGATCGCGCAGTCAACCACACACACAGAGATCCGCCTAGAGGCGGACGACGGGATGGGAATTCCTCCGTTGGAGCTTTTCCTGGTGGCCAGAAATGCCTCGGTTGCTGATTTACGGTATTTGATTGGCTGGACAGATACGGCCATTTAGCCAATCAAAGACCAGGGTTCGGTTCACTCACCGACTGACTCGGTGACATCCGGTGACTCAGCGCGTTCATTGGTCCGCCTGTGAAGCGGCGCAAGTGAGCATCTGCGCTCCAGACGATTCGAAGACCTCGCAAGCTAGGGCTCCATAGGCGCGAAACCAATCCCATCTCTCTGGTGATGACGCAGACTTGGCCAAGCACGCCAGCGGATTCACACCTGCATTCGGATCCGTTGGTTTGTGTGGTGCTACGTGTCGCAAGCTCAAAGCTGCAGTAGCGAAACGGAAGACTGCCTGCATACGCCTTTAACGCATCTGATAAGAAATTGAAGACCACTCGCTACACGACCGTTGATTGGAATTTAAAACCTGGACCAATGTGTGCTGAATTTTGCTTCGTTGGACATGGTGCATCCACCTTTGGACCAGAATGCTGCATATGCATGCAGCAAATAGCGGTAGTCTGACCCATTGCGGATGGGCGATGGTCATGGTGAAACAGAGACGAAGGATGCGATCTGGCGCCGAGAGAGAGAGCTCCTCCCTCGAATGGCCAGTCCAATCACCTGAATCGTTAACCCATGATCACAAAGTGTCAGAAACGAGCCTCTTCGCAGGTATCGAACCGTACGAGACCGGTAAATACCGACTCCTTCGGGGTGACTTTCTGCAAAGTTAGCGGTTTGCCGCATGCCGACCAAGTCGAGTTGCTGGACCGACTTGTTTGTGTATACCTTCGTTGATACCGGTATACCGCTGACTCGGGTTGCTTTTCCGCTTGAACTTGAAACGGTGTCTCTTACCTGAGAAAGTCAGATTCATTTCCGCCAGATTCAATTCTGCCAACTGAGAGACAAGAGAGAACAAGCAGAGCAACAGCTCAGGCTCAAGCCCAATCAGCATGCTGGACTCCATTCTTCAGCGCTTCTTCCCTGCGAAGAGCCCCAAGAACGACACTGCAGCTACGACTACCATGGATGACGACGAAGACTGGATTGATCTTGGCAAGAAGACCGGTGGTCTGCGCCCCTACAACCCAGAACCTGCACGTCGCTCCTATGCGGATGCTGTCGCGGGTCGGCCAGCTACTCCGGTGAATGACGAGGTGCGGAATGCCGCAGCCAACTAACTCAGCTTCACGGCAGTTGACGCCGCTCTACACCGAAGAAGGAGAAGAAGAACCAGCCCAGAAATATGGAGAATAGCGTCAACACCAGTTTGGTTGCGTGATCGATTAAGCGACTCCGCCAAGTCGATTCCTTTATTAATTTTGCTTTAGATGTCAGAACAAATACGAAATGAGACTACGATTTTTTTCCTCACGCGTTCCTTTTCTTGGTTTCTGCTTTTCTCATTTTACACCATCCAACAGCTACATTCACTATCATCGCGCCTGCTGCAAACCCAGACACTCAAACATGCATTCCTATATCCTACCCAATCGCTCTATCCTCACAGATTCAGTTGTCTTCGCTCTTGGTCTCGCACTCTGCTGGCAGATACGACAGCAGCTTTTCAGGCACCATTTGCTTCAGCTCGTGATACGGCGCTTGGTGCAATCCAAGTCGGCGGAGGATCTCCGTGTCGTCATTGATTTCGAACGGCGCGCTGAAATTGAAAAATATGTCCTGGCGATCTTCCGACATCTCGCACTGAATCACCGTGTCCTTGTTCGTGTTCACAGCGATGAACGGCAGGAAGATGCGCCCTTCGTCTCGTGAAGACGCATCCAGGGAGGACTTGTCGCTTCCATGACGACGAGCCGCGTTGCGCTTTAATAAATTCTTCATTGCCACTTGCTGTGAAAACGCCACGTGTGAGACAACGCATCCAGCAGCACAGATGCGGAATCCAAGTATGTACCTGGACTAACAAATCCTGAAGGTGCTGCTTTTTTTGCTCCAGGCTCTTTAAGCGCTCGCTTCTTTCCGTCTGCACACGATAATAATGTGAAGTCAAACTCGATCAATCGCAGGTTCTGTTCAAACAGAAGACGAACCAGAAGCATTTCGGTATCGTGCTGGAGACTGGACGGCAAACCTTTCCACCGAATCTCTTTGCGCTCTTTGGAGATGATGTCCATGGCCATGAGCACGTTCAGTGCATCGTAGACTCGTCGGCGGATGTTCTTCTCATCGTAGGCCTATTGTAAGCAAGAGTGGCTTGTCAGCATCAACCCCTCACTCAGGTTTTGTAATCACCCGCAATCGTACCGAGTCATTCGGGCGCATCGTGACAAACTCGCGCACCAACTCATCCGCGACTTCGTTGTACGACGTCACGTGCTTCTCTTCGACCTTCTGGCAGACTTTCATACTGAAATGCCGCAAGCCCTTGTTCAGCTTGATGTACTTGCGCTTCTTGCCAGGAGAGCTACAACAGCAAGCGCAGCAGCATGAGCTTCTCAGTGCTCATTTCCCTTCCAATCGCTATCAACATTCGTACGGGCTGGCAAACGTCGGACTGCCTGGCTCCGATTTCGTCGTGGAAACTGGCGCAGGCTTCTTGGCCGAAGATTGCACCGGCGTTTCAACACCAGCTGTGGTGGACTCCCGCGGCGTCGAAGGATTGACCAGAGCACCAGACTTCATCAATCCTGCCTCTGTGGCCATCTTCTCCAGACCTTGCGCCTTCATGAGGTTCACGAAGTCGTCATGCAGGCTGCTGGGCGTGATGAAACTGCTGGTCGAGTCTTCGCCAAATGCCTTTGCCGGCTCCGAAGATGCCGTTGCGGTTTTGGTCGTCGCAGCTATAGATACCCCAATTTTCCATCAGATCCGCCATTGAGTAAAAGACAACAAGCGGATGACCTACTGATATCATCTTTCTCCTCCAGATCCATCTCTGTGAGCTTCTTGAGCTCTCTCCGCGTGACGCGGGGCTTGGTCGCACTTGACGGAGTAGCGGCTGATGCAGCAGCAGCCGCTGCTCGTTTCTTGCCCAGGAGTCGCGTCGGGGCCTTTGGCTGGCTACTCTTTCCCACGAGCGAACGGACGGCCGCGCTGGCGCTTGCTGGCGTCCCACGTCCCTCCGTGTCCCCCATGTCTCTAGATTCAGAGGAGGATATCCTTAGTGATTCATTACCAGAGGAGCAGGTAGCGAAGAGGAGGAGAGGAGGAGGAGCGGACACGAACCTGAACTGGCAATGTGGCTTGCTTTAGACCTTCCGACCGCAGCTGGTTGAAATCACCACACAAAAAGCGGTTTTTCTTCCAGCCCCCGGATGAAAATAGTATTTTATCCAATGGATGTGCTCGAATCCGTTGTTGAGCGATTCTATTGGTAAAAATTGCTTGTTGCTGCCAAGGGACGAACCAACCAAAAAGGGAAAGCAGACAAGCACCAACTCAGTGATGGCGCGCGGCGACGACTTCTACGTGCGCTACTAGTACGTCCGGCTGATCCTGCAGTCCGCTTCCTTCGTGTGGAACCTGTAGCTCACGCTATGGTCGTGTGTCGCTCGCTTGTGTCTAATAGTGTTGGCCACCGCGGCAAGTTTGGCCACGAGTTCATGGAGTTCGAATTCCAGTCCAACGGCAAGTTGCGCTACGCGAACAACTCCAACTACAAGAAAGACTCCATGATCCGTAAAGAAGGTGAGCTTAGAAGGGAAGTTGCTGCGCTTGCTATGGGAAAGCTTCGTTCGCGAACGATCTAGTGTCTTGGCGTAGTGACCGTATCCCCAGATGTGGTCGAGGAAGTCAAGCGCATCATTCGCGAAAGCGAAGTGACAAAGTGAGTCGATCTTCTCCTGGTTGAATCTGGTCGTAAAAGTGCGTAGCTGACGCCTCCACCCTCCTGCAGGGAAGACGACAAGTCGTGGCCTGAACCTGATCGCGTCGGGCGACAAGAGCTGGAGGTCATCCTGGATGACGAGCACATCTCGTTTACGGTGAGTCCGCCATCTTATAGCAGCGACTTGAGCTCATCAAACTGCAGATATGTCGCTGGATGTGGACGACATGTGACTGACCAACGTGTACATCACAGTGCGCAAAGATCGGCTCGCTGCTGGACGTCCAGGACAGCAAGGACCCCGAAGGACTGAAAGTGCTCTACTACCTCGTGCAGGATCTCAAATGTCTCGTGTTCTCGCTCATCGCGTTGCACTTCAAGGTACATTCCCCAGTCGCCGCATTCATCCGGTCGGCACATATCTCATACTCACCATTAAATCTCCAGGTCAAGCCGATCCCATAGAGCAGGAGGAATCAATTGTTTGTAGATCAAAGGCCACGGTCCTACTGACAGACAGGCAGGAATCAAATAACAGCCCTTCGGTCAGCCCAGAGTAATACGAGCCTGACTCAGTATCCATTCATGCATCCTGCATGGAGATTTGCATTGGGTGGAATCCTTTTCTTTCTCCCACATTTGCCACTGCGCACGCCATGGCGTTCTTCTCGGCGATTAAAACGGTTTAAAACACCGCTCGGGATCCTCCTTTTTTTCTAAGAAAGTCGTCCGCGAGGATTTTTTTGTGTAACGTTGGTGTGTCCCAGAAGGAAGGAAGAGAGAGGAGGGGAGGGGGGAGGAGGAGGGGGGAGTCGAGAAAGGCCGCGAGAAAAAAGGGGTACGAAAGCCAAATCGCAACTGGCAGTCCTCGCCGGTCGGAGAAGCGAGCACTAGATAAAGCACAGCGATCATGGCGCAGGGAAAGACGTGCCACTTCAAGCTCGTGCTTCTGGGCGACACAGCGGTGGGCAAGTCCTGTCTGGTCGTGCGCTTCGTGCGCGACGAGTTCTTTGAGTTCCAGGAGCCGACGATCGGAGGTTTGTAAACGCGCATAGGCACACCGAATGGGAGACACAGGCCGCAGCCGACTGATGTGCGCTCGTGTCTGTAGCTGCCTTTTTAACACAGACGGTTGGGCTGGATGACGGGCTCACGGTCAAGTTCGAGATCTGGGATACAGCCGGCCAAGGTATGTAGCAAAGATCGCACTGGAAAGCATGGAAGCATGTAAGGAGCTCACGCGCTTTGCTGGATATTTGGTGGTATCCAGAGCGTTACCGAAGCCTGGCGCCCATGTACTATCGCGGTGCCGCGGCCGCCATCGTGGTGTACGACGTGACAAACAAGGTAGAGAGCTGTTAGGAAGCCATCTTGCCTAGGGTCTGTTTTATGGGAACTCACCACTCGTGCGGTTATATCTGTAGGACTCGTTCACTGGCGCGCGATCTTGGGTGAAAGAGTTGCAGCGTCGCGGCGACCCGAACGTCGTCATCGCACTGGCCGGCAACAAGGCCGATCTGGAAGCGCGCCGCAAGGTGGACTTCGAGGAGGCCCACCAGTACGCCGAAGAGAATGACATTCTTCACATGGAGACGTCGGCCAAGACGGCTGTGAACGTGAAGGATCTGTTCGTCGCCATCGCAAAGCGACTGCCGAAGAACCCGCCGCAGCCGGAGCGAGAAGCGTTCCCCATCACGCCGCCCACGGCCCCCAAGTCGCGAAGCTCGTGCTGCTAAAGGCATAGACAGCCACGCTCCGATGTGCGTGGAAGCAAACGAGGCTGCCTCCTCGCCTCCATGAGCCGATGCCGTGGACCAGGAGCAGCTCACGAGAGTGAGAGAAGAGTGGAGAGAGAGTGAGAAGATGGAGAGTGTGGGAGATTGCTGTACAAGCATGGACGACGAACTACAGGAGAAGCAGACTCGCCGAGTCGCTAGGATCGGAATTCCATGGTTAATCTAATATCTATAGTCGAGCAAGTCCCCTCTGCATGTCGCTCTCCTCACATCTTGGCAGTGCAACTTGAAAGCAGCCACTTGAAAAAGTCTCATACTGCTCCCACAGTTGGACATCAAGTAAGCCATGAGACTAACTACATGTATTTCCATGACCCAATGCAATGCAAAGCAGCACAACTCCTTCGTTTTTCTCACATGAATTCATCAATGATACGATTACTGGAGCTTGTCCTTACGCGACGGGTCGTCAATGCCGACTGTGGAGTTGATGCCGAAGATGCGCACGCGGTCCAGCTCGGGCAGCTTGGCCAGGATCAGCGTGGCCCAGATGGGGAAGTTGATCAGCAGGTGCGCAGTGTCGTAATCCGTCGCCACCGACGCGAGCATAAACAGCACGGTCGGCACAATCATGAGAAAGCGCTTGGTGCCCGTCCACGGGTGTCCCTGGTCGATCTGCTCGAAGAACGTGAGCTCGCGGTAGTCGCCCATGGAGTTCGAGTCATCGGGGGAGCCCTTGATCCAGTGCATGATACCAAAGGAAACCTGCATGCGCATTCAAGTGTGGGGTCAGTACGAGATTACTCCCATCCAATCCAGAGAGACGCGTTAGGAGAAGAGAGTGATGACAAGGTCAGCAGATGCACGCGGGCACTCGCAAGCGACCGGTCGATCGCCCCTGAGCTCTTCTCCTCGCGCAAAGATCACATGTCTCCATACCACTCCGTGGATCACGTTCACGCCGGTCCAGGCGTTGGGCGGGGGCAGCAGCACGGGCATGACCATGTAGAGCGTGAGCAGCAGCAGCGAGTAGAAGACCCAGAAGCCGCGCGCGTCCATCCAGTTGACGTTCTTGTTGGTGTCGACGCTGCGGTCGGCCACGGAGCTCATCTCTTCTCTCAGCTTCTTGTCTTTCGTTTCTGTGTGGATGTGAGAAAAAACTCCACCCGGGTCAGAAGTCTCTGACGCAGATCAAGGCGAGGTCCATTTCCACCAATCACAGATCTCCAAATTTTTAAACCACATGATTTCCACCAATCCCGTACTTCAATCCATCACGGCCTCATCATGATGAGGAGGCACGTAATTCCCACCCAAAAATCCAAGGAGGGATTACCAGATGCCGGTGGGTATTGAGTTTGACAGGGGATCGGATCTGGCAGGTACCTCCGCAGGGGAGCATTCCTCGACGTTTGAGGCAAGCAGCAGCATGGACGCCATGGAGAGCTGGGTCCAGGAGACCTACGCGCCGCTGGTGCTCACGAGCGCCACGCCGGAGGTCGAGCGCATCGCGCAGAAGAACAACCTGAGCTTCGCCGATCTGCTCAATGGCTTCGCGCTGCTGGAGCACGCGGACACGCCGCTGCGATCCGTCAACCAGCAGTGCCATCTCGACACCTTCAACTTCCGCTTCGTCGCGACCACGCAGTTCGCACCGCTGCCGCTGCAGGACGGCACGCGCATGCTGCACGACGCGGTCATGGCGCATCCGCCCAGTGCCGCCATGGGCGTGGATCTCAATATCCCGCGCATATCCAGCGTGGAAGACGTGCCGGCGTACATGGACGCGATCGGCATGGACAGCACCAACACGGAGCCGCCGAGGGCCACGCCGTGGTACCGGGAGTTCACGCGCGCACTCATGGACAGCTTCCGCTGCGAGGAGTACAGTATGATGGGCCAGCCCGTGGCCATGGTGCTGGCCGTGTCGTCCACCGACGGCAACCCGCGCGCCTGCTTTGAAGAGCTCGCGGCGGCGCGCAATCTGCCGCCCGTGTTCCAGCAAGGACTATACGACGCCAACCTGCCAAAGTACTTTGTGATTGTCCACGATATGGATGAGACTGAAGGAACGGGCATCGACCCGGAAGCGATCCTGAGCGGCTTGAGCATCGCCAGCAACAGCGCAGTGCTGCGCGTGAACTCGCTACCAATGGAACGCAATTGTGGCTACACCAATGCACCGATATGGAACGCGCATCCGTTCGTGCGCCCGCCGTTGTTTCCTACGGGCGTTGGCTCCTTCCCGGTCGTAACCGAGAGCTGTGGAGCGCTCATGTCGCCAGATGATCTCAGTCGTACGCGAGCTTTTGTGCGCGACTTTGGCTTGCGCTTCGTGGTGCCGGCGCTGGAAGCCCGCATTTTCCATTTGAATGAGATCGTCTCCGCAATGAAGAAAGGTGTCAAGAACGTCTTCAAGTCGTGGTTACGCAAGCCGAAAGACCTTACGACGCGCAGCTCGTTTGGATCCAGCAGCGGTGCGAACAATGGCAATAGCGTCATCTACCGCTCGGATTCGATCGAATCCCAGACACGACTGTTAGCTGATACGGCGTTCATTGTGCGTGACTACGAGCTGGCATTGCAGATGTATCGACTCGTACGAGATGATTACAAGTCGGACAAGTCCGTGTTTCACTGCGCTAATGCCAACGAAATGATCGCTCTCTGCCTCTTGCTGACGAAGGGCTCGCCCATTCAGATGACCAACGCGCTGGACTCGGCCAATGCTGCTTACGTCAAGATCAGCAATGCTACAACGAGTCGCTTGGCGGTGCGAGCTGCGGTGATTGCCGGTGAAATCTATCGCACTCTGAGTCGGTCTGGACTATTCACTGATTACATGGATAGCGCGTCCAAGGCACTAATCCGTGGATCGACGATGGAGCAAGGTATTTGCTCTGCAGTGCTGATGGAGAGTGCAGCAGTGTGTGATCTCCAATCTCGACTGCCAAAATTTCGCAAGTACGGGTTCCGTATGATCATGGCTGGCCATGTCTACGATTCGCTAGGTCATCGACCACACTCAGCGAGATGTTATGCGTTGGCTCGAGCAATTTACGATTCTAGTGGATGGTATCAAGTGGAGGACCACATCAATTTCACATTAGCCCAGCAAGCAAACCGGCTCAGTGATCCCATGGCCTCGATCAATTTGTTTCTGAAGCTTATCGGCACTGGCAGAAATTCAGCCAGTCAGCAAGAAGCGTTGTTGTACGAGTTTGGCATGATTGTGAAAGAGTTTCTTTCGAATGGAAATGAAGCCGCGAGCTCGTTGTCGCACTCCCGAGGCGGGCCGATCACGATTCGCTATGTTGGTGCTGATTCAAGAGAGCTGGTGGTGAAAGATTTGTGCATGCCTGAGCTAGATGACACTTCTACTGTTGTGTTTGCACCTGTGAATGCGATTGGAATTGATCGTGAAATTGATGGTAATCAAACGGAGCAAGATATGTGGAAGGAGCTAGAAGATATCGTGGTGAAACAGAATGAAGTCCACAAATATGCTTCTACGGCTGAGCCATCGCCTACTATCACAGGCACAAATCTAAATCATGACGCGCGTCGAATCAATAATTGCTGGCTTGGACCCGTTCCAACCAGCATGATGGTCTTTCGGAACAAGAAAAATGGTCTGAGAAAGCAACCAGAAAAATATGCCAGTGGTCAGAAAATCTACGTTGAGTTTGTGATGAAGAATGCTCTCTCGTGTGCTGTCGATGTGGAAAACATTCATTTGTATGGTAAATTTGACGCAACAGCCTACGGTGGTGGAGTCTTTGATGTACCAGAAGCTAGCAACGATCAAATCGTGATCGATAGTTTCGATCTTCAGTTGCTTCCAGTCAGCGAAGAGCGTGTGCGTTTAGCGATTTGCCCAAAGATTCAAGGCAGACTGAATCTAATTGGCGTTCGTTGGTCCATTTGTGGTGGCGATGTCCATGGAGAACATGCATTCGATATTCCAGGACCACTACTTCAAGACACACGCGCAAACAGAGAGGCACGTGCACGTGCACCTAATACAAGCTTGATTGCGGACGTTGTGGGGCCAATGCCTTGGCTTGGTATCAAACTGGAGCAAGATGCACGCGATTATTTTGTCGGTGAGATTATGAAGATGGAAGGAACTATTACGAATGCTGGGACAGCTGACCTGACGGGACTTCAGTTGTGTTGCTCTGATCTGTCTATCTGCGTCTCGGCAGGTGAACGTGCGGATAGTGAAACACTCGCACAGTATGTTGGCGCAAGTGGTCAAATTGTGGACCTGAGCAGCATTAAACTTGGTCCAGGCGAAAGTAAAAGTCTCGTAATATGGGCCAGAGCTCTTCGACCCGGAAGACAATCAGCTCGCTTGCTCTTTCGATATCACGGCACTACAAATGAGGCTGCGGATAAACCACTTTATCGTATGGTGAAGGTGAAACACGAATTGAATGTGCTACCGTGTCTAGATGTGTCCTACTCAGTAGAACCAAGCTTCATCACTCCCGGTGAATATGTGCTTGGTATTACTGTTCGCAATGACCGTCGAGACGCCGGACAAGTGGAATTCAACGACTCCGTGCAATTGGAGAACATTATTTGTGTGAGCAATGTCTGGACTTTGGAGCGGTTCCGAAATGCCAGCCAGCGGGACATCACGTTATCGGCGCGCAGCTCAACGCAACTCGGTTTCCAGGAAGCAAGTACGACCTATTTCCGAGTTCTTCCGCGTACACAAATTGAGACCGACACGGTGGAATCCTGCTCAATCACTTTGAATTCCGATATCAACAGCATCGACGCTAGCAATGAGCAACTGCCACTGAACCAATTTTTGTGCCTCGACAATGCTCTCGAGTTAGTTCGAATCGCCAACGCTAGTGGCGCCGATGGCAGCGGAGGAGATGGAAAGCGGGGTGGAGGTTTTCGAACAATTCAAAGTGTACGACGGGAGAACAAGGCATTGAAGTCTGGCACTGGGAACAATGAAGCAGCCCATATTGTTGCCAAGAAAGATCCACAACCAACTACGACAGAGGCTTTACTGCTTCCATCGGATATCGACGGTCACGTCAGCCTCGTTTGGTCTGCTGGGGCCACAAACGGAAACGCCGCTCGACAGGAGTACCGCAAGGCCAACGGTGTCACAAATCTGACATCGATTCGAATTCGATCGCCGTTGAAGATCAAGTCGTGCCCTCTCACAGTTACTCTTCGCTACCCAGATTCAATTTCATTGACCAACATTGGCGGCAACTCCAGTATTTCTCTAGCGGAGACCGACATTATCATGACGGTTCGTAACGATTCAGCGCTTACGTCGCCTCCAATCGACTTTACATTGGAAATGCTGCACCCCGAAGAAGGCAAAGCTAGTCATGGAGCATCCACGTTTACGCGTCGCAGCGGCGTGTTCACGTTCCCAGGCGCCGCGGCATCGCTTGCTGCTGCATCGCCCCATTTCTTCTGGGTTGGTGTAACCAAGAAGAAGATTACGCAGTTTGCACCCAGTGCGCAAGTGAGCATCAACCTCAAGGCATGCTTCCTCAACTCGGGCATCTACGACCTGAATCGATTCCGATTTGTAGTGCAGCCTGCCAGTGACGATGCGTCAGTTGGTCGACCACCGTCCCCCGTGCGGCAGCCCGTCGTCTACGAATTCCCAGTGGAGTATTTGATCTATGTGAAGCCAGCGTCAAAACTGCCAGCACAGCCACTGATGTCAGTATTAGAGACAACCCCCGTCGGTGATCATGAGTAAATGGCAAGAGAGCTTTTGCTGGTTGCGCTAAGATATTTGTTTGAAGGGAATATTCGTGTTACTGTTTTACTGTAGCATGTCATTTACATTTTCGAGCTCTTCAAATACTGTAACAAAATGGCATAAAGTTCCTTGGTCTGTGCGGACAATTAGTATGCGACACTTTGTCTGTTACGCATTCGCTTCTTGGAGTCCGTTGTCGCATGCATCCCCAGTGCGATTCGCGCTGTGCAAGTGCGGTGGCCCATGCATGAGCGCATAAACAGCCGGTCACCCACACGACTGACCGCCTATCCTCAGGCTCAGATGGCTTGCTCTACCCGGTTATTTAACTTTCTTGATATATCAGCAACTCATAACTTTGGTACTACTTCCATGATTGAGTGTATATGCATAAATAATTCAAATCAGAGAAAACAATCTCAGTCGCAACATCACATTGGAGAGTTATATGCATTTTATTCTTTTAAGCATACTGAGGGTTTAGCTCAATTTATGCGCGTAGGCAAGTTTTACCCATTCTGTGCTGACATAAAAAATACAACAGTCACTCGTCAGTTTATGCACCAACTCAAAATGTCGTCGCGAAATGGATTGTGACAAGCGTCCTGACATTTTAGAGCTGATCAAAGCACACAGCGAATATTTCCTCTGGCAGTCAGAATGACCAATGTGTACTGCAAGCTTCTTCCACGAATTGTTTGCATTTGTTCACGACACTAACGACACATACTGCAGTAACACGTACCGTTTCATTTGAAACGCGAACTGAAGAGAGAGAGAGGAATTGTTCACTTCAAACGAATCGAGTGCGAACATCCTATTTGATAAGTCGTTATTACATAAGCAATCGCCAGTTCAAACTTCTATACCGTGGCGAAAGAGAGCAAATATTCCAAGATGCACGATCTGGAAGGGTTCAAAATTTCCCCCCTCTCAATCGTGATGTAGAGAGCGACGATCGGTCGTGTGAGTTCGTGCGCTCGCTTTGCTTTTGGTTTGTCTCCTCGACTGTTTGATACGTACTTGCCGTCGCGTCGTTCATTATGGCGCGACGTCATGAAAGTCACAGACGGACTCTTGGGAGTTGTACCGTATGGCCTGGTATACGCTCACCAGCTTGGCTCCTTGCTTGCAAAGTCAATCCCCTACCCCGTTTCTCAGTTTTCTGGACACCTTTCGATGGCGCTGATTGGATCAACTCGGGGTTGGCCAACGAGGGCTAGGGCCAGTCTTCGCGACGTTGTGGGTTTTTGGGCCTTGGTTTAATTCCTCCTCCGCCGCCTACGCCGCGCCGCGTTGCCGCTGACCGCCACTGCTCCCCTCCTCTCCTCTCCTCCGCCGCCTGTGCGCTTCTTTCTCCCCCTCCTCTCTTGAGCGAACGCAGCATGGGTACCCCTCCGCGCCGCAGTGACCGCGTCCTGGCCGAGGCGGCTACCAAGGTGGCCAAGGCCGAAGAGGCCATTCGCATGTACCACGTGCAGCACTCGATGGCCGCTGAGAAGAAGAAGCATCTGGAGGATGAGAACGAAAAGTTGCGCGCGACTATCCTCTCTATGGCGCTGCAGAACGCCAGCGTGGACCTACGTCGTGAGCACGTACAGCTCCGCCAGACGCTGGACTCGTACCAGAGCAAGATCGACCAGATGCGCGAAATCTCGTTGCTTTCGGCCAAGGTCGTGGATAGGTACGAGCCGCTTGTCCGCCATGATCAGCGATCCGCTTCTTTGGCGGACACAACCTTTCAATGCCGCATTGACTTATCAATCGTGCTATGTGTAAATTCGTATTGTACAGTCGTATCAAGACCAAGCAGGGTCGACAATACGTGGAGTACAAGCTCCAGATCGAAACAGACATTCGCGGCACTCTCGTCCTCTGGCACCGCTACAGCACGTTCTTGTACGAAGCAAATTGCACGCATTATCTCTCTCTGCGTATTGCACCGCGCCATTGTACATATCGATGCTAACGCCAGTGTTTTTATTTATTCAAATCGATTTATAGGAACCTGGCGGCGACACTCAAGGCCAAGAACCCGTCGACGGACCACGACATCCCGGAGCTGCAGACGCAGTCGCTCACTGGGTACTTCTCGGACCAGCTCATCATCGACCGCATCGCCAAGCTCAATGAGTTCCTGGACGTCGTGACCAAGGCCGAGGAGTTCCAGTGGGGCATCCGGATAGATAAGGACACGTGCGTGTACAAGCGCAAGACCAAGCGCGCCAACGGCGAGCGCTCCAACAGCGCCGAGTCCCGCGAGAGCATCTCGACGCTCACGGCCAGCTCGCGCGATAGCGTCTTCATGCCGCCCAACATGCGCGCGTCGACCATGTCGTCCATGTCGGACCCGTTCTAGAGGCGCTTTATGGACGCCAGCCAACCAGCCAGTCACTGTACGATGGATGATGTGAATGAATTGATGGACGAAGGGAGAAGATCGCCAAGCGTGGCCGTCAGGAACGAACGAGAACGACGCTTGATCAAAGTGGACAAGATTGAGGAGCAACCAGAACCTCCTTCTCGCAAAATGAGAAGCAGGGCTATATATTTTTCAGCAACCAAGAAAAACCAACGACCAGAAAAAGCAGAAAAAGAGCATTTGCTCACGATGGAAAAACACCAACAAACAAGAAAGAAAATGACGCACACTCGACTCGCTCTTCTCGTTCTCTCTACCTCCTGGTGCCTTATGTGTCTAGATTGAGCAGGAATGCAGCGCCGTTCATGACCCAAAAGTCCGGCTTCTTCTCCGTCGGCAGGTACACGGCGATGACAAAATTGGTCGAGATGCCCGTCGTGGACAGCGTGCCTTGCCGCACAGACGTCTTGTACACGGGACACGGGTACTCGGTCTTGTCGCGCACCGCATTGGCTGCCGGCAGGAAGTGCACAGGCGCCATACTGGAAAACATCTCGCCCGGCTTGGCGTCTTCGAGTCGCGCGCGAGAGGGAGACCATCGCGCTCCCTGGAGCCAGAGCCCATTGACGTAAATCCCGTCCGATGGACTTTCAACGAGCTCGTCGGTGCTTTCGACGTCAAGCACTAAGAACGTGAATGCCAACGAGTCGATCGCGGTCTGGTACTTGCGCGCGAAGTTCTGCAGCGTGCCTGTCATGAACCCTTGAGGGAAGAAGAACACACTGAGATTGAACACCACGGGCTCACCGTGCATCAGCCATTGCCTGAAGAACACCACACGCTCGAACAAGTCCTTGACCCAGGAGCCCAGAGGCTTTAATGAGGCAAAGCTCACTGATGCCCAGAGCTGGGGCACCTTTCCGTTGAGGAACGCAGTGTACATGTTGTCGAGATCTGAAGACATGACGATGAGTCCGTTGATCGCTTTCTGAATATCGATTAGTGAAGTGCGCATACGATTCAGAAGTGTATTGAATTTGACCAGTTCTTGACCCAGAACGGTCGCAAGTGAATCCATGACGGTAGTGCCGGCGACCACTCGCGTCTTGAACGTCGTTGGACCAGCATCTTCAATCGAAAGATTCGCCGGAAGCGTTTCCTGAATTGATGCGGCCAAGTCAAGAACACGCTGGTCATTTGAGCGGCCGCCACCACCGCCACTGTCACGTGGTTCGAGGCTCAGGATAATACGCGTCATATTGGCGCTTTCGTTGCGTTCGTACGTGACATTTGCATTTTCGTGCATTCCAAAAAGCTCTGGGTTGTCCAACGCTGGAAGATCATTCAAATATTCCAAAATACTGGCATGGGAGAGCGAACCAGGGGGCACGCGGTAGATACCGGAAGCCGAGAACGCATAGCCCTCAGTGAGCAACTCTGTCGTGTAAAAGTTGTCGAGAATGCTTGTTAGACATCGACGATCCCAATCGTCCGTTACTCGGCCTCCATAGTTGATTTGCCCTGTAACATACCGAAGCGCATCCCACGGCACGAGCGGCTGCTCTTCCAGGAACTTCTTGAGACTCGCTAAAGAGGTTTCTAGATCGGTATCGTTGAATTCGTAGCGAATATTCCAGCCGAGCGCTCCAAATTTGCGGCGTTCCTGTGAAATTGCATGGAAGAATGTCAATCCACAGAGCATCTTGCGCCAAACGATATCCTTCGTCATCCCATCATCAAATGAGCCCAGCTGCGTGAAGGATTCCAACACGTCTTCTAGGATGAGCGTGTTAAACGAGCGAATGAGGTTGGCGCGAATACCCTTCGGTGGCTCATTCGTGAGCTTAATTCCATTTTGAAGCACAGTCACGGGGAAATATGAGGCTGGGAAACTGGTTAAGAACAGACGGAACGTGGATACGCACTCATCATCAGTGCGTTGAGCGAGATCCTCGACGATCTTTTCGAGTTTTGGCATCCAAGATTTAGCAAGATGGCAGTTCTGGAGCAGCACCCAATCACCGGCTGTTTGACTTGTTTCAATGAGCTTTTCAGCTCGTGGGCCCTGGCCCTGACCGAGTGAAATGAGATGGAGACGATCAATGAAAGCCATTTCTTTGGCAAAACGCAAAAGCATTCCTGTTGGATCTGCTCCTGCTGATAGCACGAAGATGCAGGGAGTCTTGCGGTCTGTATCGTTATAAATTTCTTCCATTGATGTTGGAGAGATTTTGCCAAACTCGGGACCCATTTCCGTCGCGATCAGTTTTAAGATCGCTTGCGGCACTTTTTCCTCTGCAAGACCCCGAAGGAGAAGAACTTTCTGGAAGGAGTTCAGAGAAATATCGAATTTTCCTGGACATGGCACTGACAACAGCGATGGATGCTTAAGCCAGGCCAGCCAGTCGGGCCAATCGGTCGTCAGTGAGGTACAAAGATCTTCGAACCCGAATATTGGTGTTTGTGGCTCGCCCGGTGCAACAGCAGGCTCGTAACTCGTCTCAAGTGTCTCGAGCTCACATAGCAAATCCCACTGTGCCTCGGAAATACGGTCTGGTGCTGGATTCTTGCGCTGCCCACTTCGATCGCTGCTTACAATGCCTCGGAGATAGAGAGACCACTCGCGAGACGAAGTTTTTCCGGAGTGCAGCATGATCTTGCAGCAAATAAGTACCGAAAAAAGCACCTTGTGCACTTCAAAGAGACCGCGACAAATATTCACGTAGATGTATCGCGTTTGGAAGTTGATGAGGTTCTGGAGTCGCTTTTGCAGTGTATCACCCTTAGGTGCTTCATCAAAGCAAATATTGAACAGTCTTTGGAAGAATGGCAACGAGTATTGATACATAGGATCAATCAATGCGAGATCTGCCACCACAAAGTAAATAATCGAACCGCGAGTGGCTACACCTCGATACTCTTCACGCGTGCGATTAATCTCAATTTCAGTCGCTTCAGATTCGATCACACGCTCTTTAATAATTCGTGAAGTCGCATTTGACGATTGCAGCGTATCAATTAGATCCTGATCATCCAGTACATTACCAGACGATTCGGATAACTGCTTCAGAATTCGGTCTTCAATCTCCTTCAACTGACGCTTGTCCTGCGCCATAGTTATTACAAGCCGATTCTTCTTTTCTTCAATATCGGGGCGTTCATGGCGAACGGCATCACCGAGCAATTGGTCTTCGAGTCCATCCATTGTGACAGTAAAGTTAATAACTGTGACTTTGATGTACACCTCCGGCAGGTAGTGCGGATTTGGCAATTTTGTTGTCAAAAACAGTTTAAATGACGGATCGTAATCAACATCGGAGTCACCCAGACGAATGAGCAGACGTCCACCCTGCTTGTAAATTGCTTTCTGGAGTACAGGCTCCAGCGAGGGCTCCAAATTCTCGTCGATGTCTTCAATTAATAGTCCTTTACCATTGCGAATGCATGTTTCCAGTGAGCGTAGTAGATTGGCATTCGTCATCTTTGTTACTTCAAGCCGCGCAGTACCGTTGGTTTTCTTGATCCACTTATTGGCTTGCCCTTGAGGATCAATCATCAATGGCCAGCGTTCACCTCTAGTGACAAGAATGGCGTTATCTGTCGAAGTGGGGTCCGTCGGAAGGCCATTCAGCTGCCAGTCACGGATCTCAACTGGACTGCCAAGCGTGTTGGAAAGACTATATCCAGGTGAACATGGAATCGCAAGCTCTTGGGTATGGCCAAGCCATTGATCCACAATTCGCTGCCGAAAACCGCCCGTGAACGGTCCATAATACGAAACGCAAGCGGCAGCCAGAAATGTATCACCAATGAGCGCAAGGATCGACTCGGACAGAAGTGCAACACTCTCTTTCCATCTCGCACCTTCCACTGAAAGCCCAGAAATCAGTTTTTCAGCTCGTACTAACCGCTTTTCAGTGATCGCTGCATCACTGGCCAACTTGTCCTTCTCGTCTAGTGTGTCTTTGCACTGCTTTTCCAGTTTAGCAACATTTTCGCTCACTTGGCGAAGCTCTGCCTGCTTTTGCTGCAATATTGCGTTAGCATCAGCAAGGATCTTGTTCATTTTCTCAAGATTCTCTCGCTTCGGACCGACTTCTTTCGCGACCTTGGAGTATACGTCCATAGCGTGCACCCACATACACAACGAGGTAGCGGCCTTGGAAACTTTGGACACAACCTCAACGGACATACCTGGATCTGCAACGCATTTACTCAGCTTTTTCAGTGTGGCTGCTGGAATGTTGTCCTTGTCGTAGGTTTTAAGTCGATCCAAAAAGTTACCATCACTGAGCACTTTCTTGGCAGCATCCCAGCTCTGTTTCTCATTCAATAGCAAACATACAGCGTTCATCACTGTTTCCACAGCTTCAGGAGGCTTGGCAAACGATTTTACTTCTGTGATATCGTTTTTAGATAGACTGTCGAGTGCCTTCACAGCGTTACTTAACGCTGGCATGGCGACGTCCAAATCCTTCTGAGCATCTAGCTGCACGACTTGCACTTCTTCCGCTTGCTTGGTGACAGCGGCTTCGTCTTGCGAAACTCTCTCCTGAACGATAGCAGCCGCTTTTTGATCAACTGATACGCGCTTCAAAAGCTCTTCTGCTTCGATGGCCTTTTGCTGGAGAATTGGCTGCAGCTGGATTAACTCTCCCTTTAGGGAGTCGACGATACTATTTGTTTCCTCCAGTTTTTTCACGCCTACTTCCATTCGATTTTTTACAGTCTGAAGTGCTGCTCGTTTTTCCTGAAGCATTTTCAGGTACAAACTGATGAGATCCAAGTAACTTTTCGGTGTCGTGTACACATGACGCTGCAATTGCGAAAGAAACTCATCCCCAAAGTCATTAGATGTCGTATGAACAATGGAACACATATCTACAAGCGCTGTTCTGACATTTTCAGAAGGGAGAGAAACACTGGCAAGTAGTCGATCTGCGACAGATTGAAGTGCTTCTCGTGGCCAATTCATGTACCAATCAATCGTACAGCAGTTAATAAGTGACGGGAACGCACGGCATCGAATTCGAAGCGCAGAGCCCACCGGAGACATCGCTAACACTATATGCAGGTAAGCACGCACTCGCTCGATAAAGGTGGCAACGCAATTATCTCGCGTCTCATCAATCTCGAGAGCCTTTACAACAGGGCGCATATCGGCAACAATACGATCCATTTCATCCTGGGGAAACAAATTCGGTACCTCTCCACTATTCAATACATTATTGATATCTTCCAGAAAACTCTCCTCGACGATTTGACTGTCAGTGAAAAGGAAAACAGTCGGCGTACCACCAACTCCAGCAGTTATCATCAAACGCTTTAGATCTTCGTGAAATTCATTGGTACCATAACCTCGCGTAATCTCAATTTGAACACATTTAGCTTCTACCATGAAGGCTGCAAGCCGCGCTAGTGACTGCTTACCACTGCCACCGACACCGATCAGCATTGCGTTGCCTCGTGGTTGTCGTAGAATGCGTGCTAGCCGAGCTAAGTGTCCAATTGCGTCACGAAAAAATACTAGATTCATTTTGTTGGCAAAGCTGACATTGTAGTTTTCCAGAAAATCATCCATGATTTTTGTGATCTTAGTGATGTCGTTGCAGTATTCATACAAAGGTGTCGGCACGCCTGGCTTGAAGAAATCGCCGAATGTTAACGGGCAAGGCGAGTGAAAGAGCAGTTCTGGTGTCCATTTGCACGAGAAATTTTTTGAGAGCAATGAACAAACGAGCTCTTCGTACCAATTTTGATCTGGAACATTGTTCAAGCGATCTTGAAACACGCGGGTGACTTCATGTACCCAAAGTCGATTCATGGAATCTGAGTCAGGGCATTTAGACGGAGTGATCATTAAAATTCCCTGAAAGACCTTCGATACGTCACGCAGGTTAAACGTGTAATGGAACTTGTTGGGCGTCGGTAAAAGCTCTTGCGTCACGTGGTTATATATCTCAATAATAGATGAAATAATACCATCCTTCATTGCTTTGACTGCCGGTGGGAATTTGTCAAGGAAGCCACCAAGAATCGATGCAAAAATGAGTTTCAGCGATGTCTCGCCAGCAGGATACATACTCAACACATGAAAATGTCGAACGAAGCGCGGCGTACAATGAGATCTACCTCCACCAGCAGGCGCAGCAGCAGCCAGAAGCATGGTATCAGCGATTTCTTTCCAAAAGAGTTTATCTCGGTCATACAGTCCACCGAAATCGAGGAACTGGCGCAATAGCTCAATTGGTGCCTGCGCACCATATTCTTCTACGGCTGGCAAGTTGACATCGTCCACAAAAATAATCATCCGCTTGCCTGCAACTGGTCCTAATAAATTCTTTCTTTTCTTCTCCAATTTGTTCTCAATAGTTTGTTGTGTCACCAACGAAGACGTTTGAGCCGAAAAATTAATCAACATTGTCATAAAATTGGAGGGCGGAGGAACGGCGTCAGGTTCCGACCCCGGGGCAGGTTTTGGACCTTCTTGTAGCTCTAACAGGAGATCTTGAACCACTACAGTTTTGCCTGTACCGGTCACTCCTGTGACATATGCTGGTGTTTTAGCTGCAGTTAGCGTACGCAACAAAAAGGTAAACCGCACACTATCTGGCGTTGGCACCGTCATCTTAAAATACGGAACTTGCGGATTGTATTGGAACTTTGGCACAATCTCATGCCATGCGCGAAATCGCGCTTGTTCAGCATCGACAAAGAAATCAAACACCAGCCCACTGCTAGGTAGATTCAATTTTGCATCTGCCATCATCTCACGGGCAAAAGTATCGAACTGTTCGTGTTTATCGACAGTCATCGTTGCACCAACTGACCAAAAGAGCGAAAAGGCAAATATCTTGTCCAGTAACTCCACCATCTCCTCGACTTTCATGCTTGCGTACTCCACCCCACTGACAGGACTAAACAACCGCGCAAAAAGACGACAAAGACTGGTGGCAAGATTGATATCCACTGTTGGAACTAATTCGTGGCATTTCTTGCGCACAAACAGAATTGCTTTATCCATATAGAGGTTGATATTGTGCTCCAATCTTTTCATTCCCTCTGGAGGAAAGTCTTTCGGAAGATCTTTCTCCATCCATGTCTTCACAAATGGCATCCACCCAAGATCAGTCGCTGTCATAAATACAACTCCAATTCGACTCACGGTAGCTGGCGACGCAACCGCGAGATCCATCACTTCAAAGAGCATTTTCATTTCCCACTTCAGCTTAATACGCTCTCCATTTGCCAAGCAGAGCGTCATGTTATCATCCAGTACTGTGTTCATATTTTCGATCCACAAAGCATCAATGGGGCCATCAAACACAGTCCACTTCACATCTGGTGTCTCATCTGCGACCGCCTCACGCATGATTGTAGACGCCAGACCATCGTGCCATTCCTGTGTTGCTTCGTTAAATTCTCCGTAGAGCTCGCCCATAGAGATGCATTTGGGATTCAACACTCGCGCGTGCACGGTCTGGTAGACTGGGTTCTTGGATCCTCGACTTCGCAAGGTGGTCATCGTTGACTGCAGTGTGCGATAGCAGGATGTTTTGCCTGCACCAGTGGGACCCACTAGTGTTCCACCAAAACGAACATTGAAAATATCAAAAAGCTGAATCACTTTGGTGATGTACGTCGGCACTGTTTGGAGTCCTGCCTTTTGTATCTCTTCTTCCAATGAAGCTTGCAGCTCGCCGTAGTTATTGGGAGGAATATATGTGCCTGGGAATAGATCGAGCACAATGGCATGGAACAAGGGAAGATCATCCGCCAAAAATTTCGGAATGTTACTGTCCCGCAAAGCTCGGATGAGCGTCACATCCTCGTCCAAGTCCGGGTTCGCGCGTTTAAGCGTACCTGCCATCACGAGCACAGACTTAACTGCACGTAGCCCGTAATCATAGTGCGGCTGCTGTGATAGTTGTTCACTGCATAAAATGTAAAGCTTACACATCTTGCGCGAAAGCGTACGCGCATCCGAGAACCCTTCTGCAAATAACATGATTTCGGCAATCAATGCATAATCTGGAACCATCATGGACACAGGGCGGAAACACACTTTGAGATTATCGGGCAATTCAGTACGCCCTGCATAACCAGGGTTCATAGTCACAATCACATGGTGATCCTTCAGTAAAATTTCGATGCCCATGAAGTTAATGTGCTCCTTGCATTGGATACGACCTTCACGAAGAATGAGAAGCTGCTGCGCCACAACCGAAAGAACTTCAATATCAATGCGATTGAATTCATCGAGACATGTCCAGTTGCCGGCTTGGGCAAGACCACGGAAAAGCTTACCCATCATCTTGTAGTCAATTTGATCACTGCAATTGAATACCACACACTGGATCGCCATGGCTTTGGCAAGATCCTTGCTACTCTCGGTTTTTCCCGTACCAGCAGGGCCAGCGGGCGCAGCACCGAGTTTAAGCCCATAAGCGCCTGTAAGTGTCATCCAACAGCGATCAGTGAGCGGCGTGATGACAAGTCTCGAGGTTGCTCCCATGTATTCGTATCCGTACTCAATCACAGAATCGGAGTGTCGAATCAGCACATCGTCCGCCTGTGGGTCCCAGTAGTACCGTAACTGCTGCTGCCAGATGAAATTGCCAACAGTATCCACTTTTTCTTTCCAAAGACTCTCAACAATATCTCGAGCGTGTACATCAGTGGTTACAAGTGCAACAATTACCTTTCGCTCTAAAGATGTCAGATCACCACGAATTTTCACAATCAATTCATTCAACTCGTAAACAACACGTTCATACCACTTGCGCATTTGCTCCACCGGATTACCACCTACAGACAATGCTTCCTCAGTGCTTCGAGCCCATGTCATTTGCGCAACGGTAGCTACAACTTGTCCAGGGTGCTCGCACACCCATTCAGCTCGCACTTTGGTCTCGTAATCCAGTAGTCCTGCCTTCATGAGTTTATAGATCGAAGCTTTCATGCTCAGTTCAAGAGCCTTGAGCCAATCTTCTACGTTACCGCGTGCTTTTAGGTTTTTACCCAGAGGCACCCGCTCATTTTCAGACGACATCATGGCAATCATGTCGACACTTCCAGGTACATCACCAAAATCTAAGCGAACGAGATTTTCAAAACATTTGCGTAGATGCGGCTGAACGGCCTGCGGATTCTTCGATTGAGCCAAGATTTCCAACAGCTCATCGTTTGATAAAAAGTAAAAACGTGGGAACGCCATGCGCTTGGTCTCGAGGTAGTCCTCCAAATTCTTCTGAATCTTATCCAAATGAGCATTATGCTGCTGTAATGTTTCTTTGATTCCCGGAAATGTTCCTGCAGTCAGGACATGCGGGTTTTCATTTGTGCGCCGCATAATTGTTTTCCACGAATTATCGACATGACTAAAGATCTTGGATGCATCAGGCAATTGCCGTTGAATATCAGGAGCAGAAAAAATGTTTTCCAAATACATCCAATTTTTCTGAACAAGTAGCCATTCGTCCAGCGTTTCCTGTAGTGTCACAAGCTTTTTTCGCCAGCTCTCGACTTCATCCTGAATCGCACCAATAAAGCGAGAACCCATGATTGTGCTGATCGTCACAATTGAATCATCGAGTTTGACGGTCACTTCTTCAACACTTCCGAGAACAAATACATCCTTGGATTCCTTGTAAGGTTTGACTTCAAATTCTGTTGTAGCCCAAGCGTCCGTAACCTTTTTCAGCATATCTTCTAGTACAGCTTCTTGTTGTGCTGAAACTGCAATTGCACTGATGACCTCACCATGCTTCATTACATTTCGCTCAATCAACTTGCCCAAAGTTAAAGTTTTTTCTCCTTTCATTTGGAATCCCAGTGTTTGATGTATCTGATTCCAATGACGTTCTTGCAAGGAGGGTGATCGCAAATCACTAACCACAGGAAGTACGAGCTTGAATTTTTCTACCTCTTTCTGAAGTAGCTCAGCAGCCTCATTACCAGGAAGTTGTTTCTGCGCTTGATAAGCCACTTTGACGTACATTTGTACTTGCTTTCCGATTATGCCGACGTCAATATTGTCGAAGACCGTGTCAGAATACGTAACTGTGAGATTTTGCCATTCATGGAGGCCACTCCAAAGTTTCATTTTCAGCTCAAACAGACCGGCTACCTCATTCAACTCATTGAATTCGCTTACGGGCTGCTTTAACTGCGTTTGATACATCGCCAGCAGTTTAGATTCTTCTACTAGTTGGTTCAGTGCTTCCTCTTGGCTCTTCAAATATGAAAGGACCTCTGCAATCGGTGTTTTGATGGTAGACAACTTTGGATGGTCGAGCTTTTCACGAACTAAATTTAAGTTGCGATTCATCGCTGGGATACTATCAAGAATAACTTGGGAAAAGCGCGCTGTTTCTGCATCAATCTCGCCTTCAAATTTAGTGACAGTTCCTTCAAGGCTTAAAACACCTTCTTTCATCAGAATGATATCTTCTTTAATATCGTCCGGTACGCGCCAATCGTAGTTATCCATAAGAATTCCCATTTCGTACACGCGCCTATATCTGCTCTTGAGATCTGGCAGCATTGCTGTGACCTTACCCATGTGCACCACTTTGCTCACAAAGCTGTCAGGCGTAGAAGGCATGGAAAATGCGATCGGGGAAAGATCGTTCAACGTTTCGAGTAACGCTGTACTTGTCTGCTTCATAAGATTTGGGATCAACGTTCGAATGCCGAGAATGCATTTATCTGGATTCGGCAGCAGACGACCCTTAAAATCTGTGCTCTCAACTCGAAATATGCCAACGACAGCTGCATCTGGAATCTCCGTAAACGATTGGCCCTGAGATTTGTACTTTTCAACTGAATCCACGAAAAAATCAATCGGTGCATTCTGATAGGTTTCCATGAGGCGGGGTACTTGGTCTTCGTTTTCAGAGAAAATCTGATGGTATGGCGCAAAGATTTCCATGTAATCTTCGACAGCATCAAACGCTTCATCAAGTGCCACAAAAATATCGTTTGTGAGCACGCTAAAAGTGACGTCTTCATTTAAGATGAGGGCGACGTTAAGCTGCTCAACAGACCAAACGTTCTTTCCTTCGTCTTCAGCGCTTGCCGTTGTGTATGGGGCAAGTGATTCGTGACCTAGATGCCTTGCAGGTGTTTCTACCATCCGTAGAGCTTCTTTCAATGAGTTTTGAAGTGTACTATTCCATGATTCGTGTGATGGTGTTGCACGAATTGAATTGGTAGCTTTTTCCATGTCTACTACGACGCCAAAGATGGCGGTAAACGGCACAACTGGGGTAGATGAACCAGCAGTTTTTTTCGTGACGTTACCCTTGCTATTTGGTGCTGGGACGGGAGTTTGCGTCACAGCTGGAGTGGCTTGGCCACCAAGATCGGAAGATGCATGGGTTAATTGCGCTTTGCCTTTCGAAAGCGCAGTGTGAAGACTTTGGAAGGATCGCACAGTGAGCTGGATTGTAGCATCAATAGTCAAGAAGTCTGCCAGCCGCAGAAAGTTGGTTAATGTCCGACACTCTTTGCGCAGCGCAGCTCGCTCCATAAACGTCATCTTGTGCTCTGCTGAGATTTTGTTAGCTTCTAGAAATGCGTCAATAACGTTATCGCATGCCTGCACACACATCTTTAGAGAGCGCACTGAGAATTGCGCAAGTTGTTCAGTCACGAGCTCTCGTGTTTGGCGTTGCTCTGCTTCAAACGCTTGCAGAGTGTATGTTGTCTTTGGCTTGAAGAAAATCAAATTGAGCTTGACAATCTCTAGGCAAAGTGCTCGCAGCGCCAGCAATGTTGGCTGCAGATTTGCATTCAGCATGAAAAGTTGCTCGTTGAGAGCCTTCTTGGCATTGCGCATTTTGAATGCACGCACTGTCTGCTTCCACATGTTGAAGTTTTTCCACAGCTTGTACTGCTGGAAGAACGGAATCGTGAGCATTTTCATGAATCGCGAGTACTCGAGCTCCCACTTCTCAAGCGACCAGAACTCGGAGTACTCGGTCGTAAAATGGGTGATGCCTTCCATGCTCATCGTAAAGTAATTGGACCGATCCACCTCGAAATGTTCGACAACTTCAAGCGCGTACATGACGAGGTCGGTGTTCTTTTGCTTGCGTAGGTACAGAAAGTTGCCTGACCTGAACTCGCGCAGATATCGCGGATCCAAATTCAAAGACGCAGTGAACGAAGTCGCAGGGTGTTGCCTCACAGCAGGGATCTTGATTGTCGGTGACTTCGCAGAGACTTCGTGACGTTCGATCAAGTGTCCGTTGTCTTCGTCTCGCTCGCTTCGTGTAGGAACAGCTTCGCGAATGGAAGCAACGCTACTGGAGGAAATGGGGGTGCCACGCACATTACGCGCTTTCTCGGACGCCTAAGACACAAGAACAACGTCAGTAAGCAAGTCTTGATTGGTATACAACCGCTGGTGGTGCGTACATATGCCAGAGAGGGGTGCATGACGGCAACACTCGCAGACGAGCCCAATCCTCCAGCGCGTTGCCGTAAGATCGGTGATGGGATGGTGTCGAGAGAGGCATTGGATGGCGAGAGAGTGACGACACTCGAGGTCTTGTTCATTCGTCGCGGCTTAAGCACACCGCCTCCGCTTGCAGCAGTGTGATGATCTTTGCGCATGGGGGAGTTCGCCTTTGCTGGACTCGCGACGCCGTTGCCGGGGCCCAGATGCGGATCGTACAGCCGCTGCAGGATCTGATTCGCCTGAGGTCCAAGCGACACGCCCAAACGCTTGGCGCCATCGCGGCTGTCGTTGGAGGCCATGCGCGCAGAGCCAATGCAGTCCGAAGCCTCGGTCTGTGGCCTTGGCAACGAAGCGCCGCCGCCGGAAACGATGCAACCGAAGCGGTGCGGGCATGATGGGTGTTTTAGCAGTTTTCGGCAAGGTGAAATATTTCGGTAACTTTCTTGTTTCGTAATTTTCCCAGAATGAAACGTGTAAGTTACCATGCTGTGTGGTATTTTACACGTTTCATGGGACCTTCACTCATGGTCGTGTCACTTGGTGCAAACCTTGGTGAACATTTGCCAATTGGAACTCCATCCACCGACCATGCTCTCTGCTCGCCTCAGCCCGTTGGCCGCCCGTCGCGTGATTCTCGCATCGCAGGTGAATGGCTCAGCTGAATGCTCTCTGCCTGAAGTCGCGTATTTGCTGACGTTTGAGACTGTTACAGAGCCCTCGCCGTTTGCAACTTCTGCGCGAATGCGTACGTCTTGCTCTCTCTCTGTCCAGCCGAATTGCTTCAGCTGAATCAACGAATGTTTGGTTTCTAGGGAGTCAATTTCGAAGTGATCCCGTCGACGTTCGAAGAGAACCTGCCCAAGGACCAATTCCCATCGCCGGTAAGATACAGTACCAGGGAGTTTGTACTGATTTACATCGGCTCATGTTGGCTGCCATGACAGGAATCCTACGTGATCGAGAACGCCAAGCTCAAGGCGCTTGAAGTCGTGCAGCGCGTTGCGAAGCAAGCAAAGGGCGACAAGAAGCCGCATGTCGTCATTGGATGCGACACGGTCGTCGTTTACAACGGCAAGATCCTGGAAAAGCCCAAGGACGAAGACGACGCTGTCGCTATGCTCTCCAGTCTGTCTGGTCAGACGCACAAGGTGTACTCGGGCGTGGCAATCTTCACGTCGGAGCTTGGTGAGAGCGCGCCTCACTTGTTTTACGAATCCACAAGCGTCGTCTTTGCGCCGTTGGATCTCGAAGATATTCGCGGTACGAACAAACGCCTGCATCTTTGTTGTTTGCTTGGCCAGGGCTGAAATGATTGTGCTTGGCATAGCTTACGTCAAGACAGGGGAGCCAATGGACAAGGCTGGCTCCTACGGTCTGCAAGGTAAGCAGGACGTTGATTGTGCTTGCGTGCACTTCGTTCGTCGGTTCACCTGTGCGGTGTGACTGTATTAACGTCAGGTTTAGCTCGCTGCTGGGTGCGTGAAGTCCAGGGATGCCTCAACAACGTCATCGGCTTCCCAGTTCAGCGCGTGACGGAAGAAATCCAGCAACTCGCGGCAAAGAAGCTGCTTTAGATGAAGGATAAGGGAGCCAACAGCGTCTTGATTATACAGAACACAGAGGTTTCTACAGGTTCCTTTACTAGCCTTTTCTCTAAGCAGTCTTCTTCTTGGCCGACTTGGGCATGGGCACCAGAGTGAACACGATGTAGAGCACCACGCACATGATGTGGCCAGCGAAGTACGTGTTCTGGAGCGTCGCTAGGGAGTGCTCCCACGACATGGCCTGCAGAGAAACAGAGAAAATGGATCAGCAATTGGCGCACCAAACTATACACGGGTCTATACATTAGCAAGCATACCTGGAACGGCATGACAAAGTAGTGCATGGCAAGAATGGTCGACACCGAGCCAATGACGTCGTAGATCTTCTTCTTGGCACCGAACGATCCGTCGGCTTCGATGAAGTACGGACGCACGCGCTTGAAGGCCAGACGGTTGACGGCCGTGGGAAGCGGAACTGCAAAGCATTAGCACGAGTAAGTACACAAGCAGGTATCAATCACACAGAGAGAGAGAGCAGCACGTACGGCTCATGAAAAACAGGTAGTAGCCAGGGTAGAAGCCGTGCCAGAACGCAGACACAAAGTACGTGGCCATGAGCGAGTTGCCCGTGCGCGTGTACACGTAGCGCTCGAGCCAGTTCTGCGTGCCCTTGTTCCAGGCGCGCGAGGCTTCACGAATGCTGGGCGCGAACTCAAAGCCAATGATGTCCATGTTGCTCACGCCGTTCCAGCCACGCGAAGCGCCCTGCTCCGTGTAGCCTTCGAAGCCAAAGCCGCAAAGCACGGTCGCACCTTCAGCGATCTAATGGGAGGCAGCAACAGGGTCAATACACCATCCTCGTAGTCATCACAAGCATGGCAGCAGTCATTCTTACCTTCCAGGCCGAGTAGTACTTGGCCTTGCAGAAGATCAGCGTGATGTAGAGCTGCAGCACCTGCTGAGCCACGGGAAGCGCCGCGACGGAGGGCGAGTACAGGTTCGAGAGCGGGTACTGCGGGCCAAAGTGCGCGAAGAGGCCCATGAGCACTGAGCCGACGAGGAACTTGGAGAAGGCGGCGAAGGCGCTCGACGGCTGCTTGACCTTGCCCTGGACCACGAACTTCTTCTGGGTCGTGACGTCCAGGTACTCGCGGATCTCGAAGGCCGGACCGGCAAGGAACGTCGTGAAGCTGTACACGTAGCCAAAGTATTCGAGCAGCGACGGGACCTGCGTGATGGCAAGCTTCTTACGGCCAGCGTACAGGCGCGCGACGCCAGGCGCCAGGTCCTTCTTGTCGCCTGTCTTGTCGACCACGCCGTCGTAGTAGTTGTACGCAAAGCTAGTGAGCTTGATGACCAACAGCATCTGCGGGCCCGTGAAGTCCAGCGTCCAGCCCATATAGTCCACGTACAGGCGGTAGATGTGCGAGGCCGACATGTACGTCATGTTGAACAGGAACACGATTGCCGGCGCATAGCGCGGCGGGCCGAACTTCACGAGCACGTACGTGATGAGCGCCGAGATGAACGAGTGGACCCAGCCAGAGCCGAGCACGAACTGGGCCAGCAGCAGACCCACGACAATGTCGAACACGTGCTTGAGCGAGCCCGCCGGCAGCAGCTTGTAGATGACAGCCAGCGGGTAGGCCGCGAACAGGCACAACACATAGCGCAGCTGGTCGACGGCGAGGCCGAGCGAGGCTGAGAGCAGCGTGATCTGCTCGTTGGCGTAGTCGAACGTGAGCGGGGTCACGAGCTCGGCGTACGGCTGCAGCTGCGCCACGAGCGCTTCGACCTGAGCCATGATGCGCTGCTTGTCTTGATTGAATCACTGGTCACTCGGATCTCTTGAGGCTTTCCCACCACAAGTCGCAGGCCATCGCACCGTGTTTTGCGAAAATCAGCAACTTCAAAGACGTCATCGCGAAAACAAGCCTTACGTCATGTTGGATTAAGGTGGACCACACGAGCTTCGGTTCTGACGTGAGAGCTGGCGTCCGACTACGTCATACCATTCACGCGATTCACCCGAGACGCAATCGGAGGTCAAGTCGGATGGATGATTAGACCAGTGGCGTCATCGAGTCTTCTGCGAGAATTATGCACTGGGAATGCGCAGATTACTCTCTGGTAGCCACGGAGGAGAACTTCCGGTGGTTGCGCAGCTGCAAACTGCGTTCGTGTGGGCCTCTCCGTCTCGTTTTTGATGACTTTTTTGGTACAAACACACCGTCGCAGATTTCCAGGATCCGCCAGTTCAATATCTATATGTACAAATATCCCCCATGAATTGATATCCATAAATTTCTCTCTTGATATAGAATTCAACTTTTATGCGTTTTATAATTTAATAACCTTCGCTTGTTAGTACGCTTAACCATCTCGCCACGCGTGACATCAATCCTACGTCTCTTCATACGTAGCTGGCCATTCACTCGCTCTCGTCTCGCTCTACCCACCGTTCGTCCATTCCAGCAATTGCGCAGGTCCGACCACACAGATCATCGAGATGAGCGGACTGCTGGACTCCATGGCCTCGCTGTCCGAGGCAGCCACGCCCCTGCGCTTCGTGTTGCTCAACGCCCAGCTCCAGGAGCTCTCGGACGTCGTGGGTTTCCCCACGGACCAGCTGCGCTGCCTGCTCTGCCTGTTTGCCGCGTATCCGCTGGCCAGCGTGCTCACGCATCTGCCTGGCACGGGCGCCAAACACTGGATGAACATCTTCGTGGGAATCTCCATGGCCCAGCTCATCTACGGCGCTGGCTGGCTCCACTCGTTCGTCTCGGCGACGATCACGTATCTGCTCTTGAAGCTCGCGCCCACGGTGTACGCGCCCTACATCGTGTTCGTGTTCAACATGGTGAGAGCGAAGGGCGCTTAGCCTTTAGTGAGATTCATTGACTCACATGCGCTTGTCTCTGTAGGCGTTTGTGGCGACGCTCCACATCCACCGCATGTACGTGGACTACATGGGCTGGAGCATGGACTCGACGGCGTCGCAGATGATTCTGCTCATCAAGCTCACGAGCTTCGCGTACAACTACTACGACGGCGTGACGGACAACGGCACCGCCGTCAACAGCCGCACGCAGGAAACGCGTCGTCGCCTTGCGATCACTAAGCTGCCGTCGCTGCTCGAGTACTTCGGTTACGTCTACAACTTCACGACGTTCATCGCCGGCCCGGCCTTTGAGTTCCGAGAGTACATGAACGCCATCGAAGGCGCGCAGTTCGTGTTTAAGGGCCAGCGTCGTACGGCCTCTCCGTTCGGTGCCGCTGTCATGAAGCTGGCGCTGAGTCTGGTCTTCATGGGCATGCTGGTGGCCTTCGGACCCTACGCCGATCTCATGGGCGTGCTGCGTATGCAGGAATCGGTCGCTGTCAAGTGGGGCCTCATTCTCGTAGCGCTTTTCCTGACGCGCGTCAAGTACTACGTCGCGTGGAAGCTCGCGGAAGGCGCGACCATTCTCTCGGGGGCAGGATTCGAAGGCTTCGATGAGCAGGGCAACGTCAAGGGCTGGAACGGCGTTAGCAACGTCGACATTCTCGGCTTCGAGTTCGCCGAAAGCATTCGCGATCTGTCGCGTTCGTGGAACAAGGGCACGCAGCAATGGCTTGAGCGCTATGTGTACAGCCGCACGGGCAACTCGCTCGTGGCCACGTACATGTGCTCGGCGATCTGGCATGGTTTCTACCCGGGCTACTATCTGTTCTTCCTCACTGGTAAGCCTCGCTTTCTAACCCAGGATGCCAATGCGAGTACTCACCTTTGTCTGATGCAGTGCCTCTCGCTACGGCCGTCAACCGCCTCGCTCGTCGCCATGTGCGCGTACACTTTGTGTCCGCTGAAGGCACGGCTCTGTCGTCCAAACGCCTCTACGACATCGCCGGCATGCTCTGCACGTCGCTGATCGTGAATTATTTAGCTGTCTCCTTCGTCGTGCTGTCCTGGGAGCGCGCGCTCTTCGGATTCCAGTCGATGTACTTTGCTGGCCACATTGGCCTCGTGGTCGTCTACCTGCTGCTGTCGGCGCTGCCATCGAAGAAGAAGACCAAGACTGTCTGAGAGCCTCATAATGTGCATTAGTATCCTGGTTCAACCGTTTCCTATTCGTAGTATGTGTGCTCATAAAATATGTGTCAACTTGGTGCTCACTCCGAGTAGAGCTTGTAGCCGGTGTTGCCGTTCTTGTACGTGTTGTCGTTGCGCTTGAGGTACTTGACGCGGCACTCTGGTGGGGATCCGGACCAGACACCCGTGCTGGAGCATGTGATGGAAGAGGAGCCGCCTGACATGATGCAGCCATTGTCGCAGGAATAGGTCGCTCGTGCACCGGGTCTGGTGGACGAGTAGGACACTTTGCCCTGGTAGATGCCGGAAGGAGAGCCGCAGTCAATACTTGCACCTGAAAGACAGACACTCATGAGCTCAATAGCACAACAGTCAGTCAGGCCTAGGGGGCTACCTCGTAAGTTGGCAGAGTCGACAAAGTTGCTCAAGAGGGCGGTGCCCACTGCAATAGCGCAACAGAGTACGGCGCGCAGGTGCATGTTGGAAGTCGGAGCTTGGTGTGGAGTTCAATAATGAATATGGGAAGAGTGGGAGGCAACATGCGCTGGCTCATCTTGGGCGTCTGGTCTAAAGAGTCAGCTTCCGGACAAGATACACACGAGTCAGACATGTGCCACACAAGAGACATGAGTTGGTGCTGATCTGAGTAGACGGTCTATTGATAGCGTCCCACTGCTTCCGTTATCAGGTCAGATCATGAAGCTATGCAAAATGCAACGTAGTACACGAGTAGTTGAAGGCAACTTCAACGGCATGGATCATAAATCTGTATCACAGACACTAGACAGTTCACTCTGAATTCATGATTCCTTCTCTATTGCGTTGACTTTGATGTTTAGTACTACGTTTCTCTAAAGAGTCACCCCGTGATCAACACTCAAGCGCCCCTTTCGACGCGCATTATGCTCTTCCTGGTAGCGCTGCACGGACAACTTGCTGTCCTCGTCTTCGTCTGTGTCGCTATCTTCCTCTGCGTCCTCATCGTTTCGCAGCTTGGGGTTGCGAGTCTTTCCTCCTGGGTGGTGCCATCGCTTGTCACTCACCTGGCGACTCAGGCGCAGCACTTGCTCCTTTCCAGCCGTGCCGTTAGCGATCATTTCTTCCAGCATGCCTGCTTCCTCCTGTGTGAACCGCTTAGTCGGCTTGAGGTATCCCCCGGATTCTTCGAATTCGTCTCCGCTGTCGTCGGAATCGTCGTCGGAGTCTGAATGGTGGTACGTGTGGCCCGTGCCGCTTTCACTTCGCCCCGTGTTGGCCAGAGATCCCTGGAAGGATGTCCACTTCATCTGAATGTACGCATCGAGCGCCTTGGGCATGGCCCACTCGCCGATGGCGTTGCCTTGGAAGTTCTCGTAGAAATTGGCTGGGAGATCCGCAAAGGTGTCTTCCAGCTCTTCCAGGAACCGCTCGCTGTCGATCACCAGTCGACGCTGTGCATCGACGCTGTAGCACCCAGGCGCCTTGGTCGCAGCCTTGCTGATGAATCGATCGAGGTATCGGAGAACCATCGCTGCAGATTTCTCACTCAGATACTGCTCCAGCTCCTCCATTGCGTTCTTCGATATCGCCTGCGGACTTAGCCGCGCTTTGCTTTTGCTTGGATCCTCAAAGGAGGACGACGAAGCCGTCATGGTTGCGCTGTTGTATGGAGTCACTAGCTCAGTCCACGTCGCTGCTTCTGAGGTCGAAGCCGACATGGCAGCCGTCGCGGGTTTCCAAATGAGACCGATTCTTAAGCTGAGAAGAGAAACGCTGGCCTGCGAACTTGCGATGAAGCGGATCGAGAGCGAGAGAAACGGATTAATTGGCCCTTTGCTAGTCTTCTCAACCAGCAGAAGTTGTGAAACTGAGCGCCGCGTGAGAGACTCGCTGGTTTCTCTGGCCGAGTAAAATTAGCGCATTATCAGACAGGAAAAAGATTGGGAAAAAGATTGGCATTGAAAGATCGCTATTTGGCAACGGAAGGCGACCAGACAGATAATAAATTCGCACCGGATGCGACCAAAGATAGCACGATCGCATGCTTCACGAGACACGCAGAGAGCGCGCGCTGATCAGTGAGGCGGAAGGCGCAGGGAACACTAGACTGACTTGAGCTCATGGGCATCCATTGACTATGCGACACCGGCGACTCGGGCGCTCAGGCGGTCTTTTCGTCGAGCGTTGTGGATCTCCTGGTAACGCTTGATCGATGCGGATTCCGCGTTGTAGCTGGCGTCATCGTCGTCCGTGTCGCTGCAGTATTCTACTCGCTCTTCGTCGTTCTGGAGCTTGGGATTGAGCTCCACGGCGCCAGGATTCTGTCGACGGTTCCATCCTCGCTCGTTCTGCTGACGCTGTAATCGCAGCACCTGGTCCTTGCCCGCTGTGCCGCTGGCGATCATCGCTTCCAGTTCGTCTTGAACGTCGCGCGTGATCGCTTTCTTGGGCTTCATGTATCCGCCAGAGTACTTTTCAGCCTCATCACCAGTGTCATCCGAATCGTACTCGGAGTCCGAGTAGTGGAGCACACGTCGATGCTGCTTGTTGTTGCGTCGGCTTATGAGCGAACTCCGAGCCGGCACATCTTCATCGTCAGTGTCGCTGTAATACTCTACGCGCTTCTCGTCGTTCTGAGCCTTTGGGTTGATCTGCACGGCGCCAGGCATCTGGTACCGGTTCCATCCTTGCTCGTTCATCTGACGACGCAGACGCAGCGCCTGGTCCTTGCTCGCAGTGCCGCTGGCGATCATCTCTTCAAGTCGGTCCTGCACATCGCGGTTGATCTCTGACTTGCGCTGCTCTTCATCGTCTCCATTTGCGTGCTGCTTCCGGAGAGCGGTCCATTTCATCTGGATGTACGTGTCCAACGCCTGGGGCATGGCCCATTCGCCGATCGCCTGGCCCTGGAAGATCTCGTAGAAATTCGGCGGCAGGTCGCTGAACGCGGCTTCGAGCTCCTCCAGAAAGTGCTCGCTGTCGATCACCAGTCGCCCGGTCGCGTCTACGCTGTTATAGCAGCCAGAGACGCCGCTCTCAACAGCGCGAAGGACGAACTTGTCGACGTATTGTAGCACATGGACGGCGCTGGCGGGGCTGAGGTACTGCTCCAGCTCCTGCTGCGCCTGCTGCTGGCGCTTGGCCGCGCAGTCTTCCGCCGGTCTCACGGCAGGGCTGCTGCTCTGACTCGTCCTCCACAGCGGCATCGACACTCGGAGGTTCGAATTGCGGTCGGTCTGGTGTGGGCGTTGCGCTTTTCTAAACTGCAAGCTCAAGCGGTCAGTTGTGGCTCGGTCGCCAGCCGCCTGTTTTTACCACCCACCACCGACCGACCTGTGTAATGCACTGACGATTTGTTTCTTCCGCCTTTACTGTACCCGGCTATGCGGTAAAATAGAACCCAGCTAACGTTACCCGTATTTTGTCGTAATTTACTCTCTTTTCAGCATAAAGAATTTGCCAAAATCCGGACGAAGAGAGGAAAAACGGCATTGCGCATTTCCTTTCCAGGACGGCCCTTTAGTTGATTGCTGGTGTCTCTTGCAGAACACACATGATCCGCCGTGACTTTCCTCAATCATGTTTATATGCTGCCACATGCGCTCGAATGCACCAGCTGGGTTCCAGGTTTAACATATGCAAGCATACTGAGCTCAAGTATTCTCCTGGTGAGGAGGGATTTTCCCGCATTCCAACTTGAAGTTGGTGGGAAAGATGCTCTATAGTGTATGTGGTAAATGGCCTGTTGCTGTTAATGAATTCATGCTTTCTTCAGCTTACACAATGTACCTGTGGGTGGTAGCATCGTAGTCGCGTGAAGTTCATTGCTCAAGAGAACAGCGTGAATTATTCAGACAACCCAAAACCAATTGGCTGCGTTGGATGATATTGTCGCATATGAAAACGACACGATAAACTCTATGGATTATGGTGGCTGATAGATAGTTACCCCATATACACCAGCCAAAATTTCCAAAGATGTTGGGTTCCTTCACCATTGCGACCGTGAACCCATGTGTCCTTTGAAGCCAGGGGTCACTTGAGTGGCCTTGTTCCATGATCCGAGATGCAACATCAACAAAGAACATATGAAAACGCTCGGAATCTATTGGTATGCATAGGTGGATACCTCAAAAACGATTCCCGTTCTTCTCTCGTTCTCCCACTTGACCCAAACCACTCGCACACACAACACATCGCCCTATCTATCAACGCCATCTACCCTATACCAGGCCGCCAAAGCTGCTGCTCAAGCGGTCCTTCCGTCGCGCGTTGTGCTTCTCCTGGTACCGCTTCACCGACGACGACTCGGTGCCTCGGTTCTCGTCTTCCTCCGTGTCGCTCCAGTACTCCACGTGCTCCTCGTCGTTCTGCAGCTTTGGGTTCAGCGTCACGGCGCCTGGATTCTCGCGACGGTTCCAGCTCTGCTCGCTCAGCTGGCGGCGCAACCGCAGCACCTGGTCCTTACCGGCCGTGCCGTTGGCGATCATCTCCTGCAGCACGTCCTCTTCCTCCTGCGTAAACTGCTTCTTGGGCTTCATGTACCCGCCGCCGCCATCAGCTTCTTCGTATTCGTAATCGCTGTCGTCGGAGTCGTCATCCACTGAATATCGGGCACCACCCCGGCGGCTCATGGCCACGGATTCCTGGAACGCGTTCCACTTCATCTGAACGTACGCGTCCAGCGCCTTGGGGAAGACCCACTCGCCCGTGGACTTGAGCTGGAAGTTCTCGCAGAAGTTGGCCGGCAGATCCGTGAAGGTGTCTTCCAGCTCTTCCAGAAAGCGCTCGCTGTCGATCACGAGTCGGGGACCAGTGACTTGGTAGCATCCAGGCGCCTTGGTGGTGGCCTTGCTGATGAATCGATCGACGTATCGGAGAATCATGATGGCGCTGTACTCGGTCAGGTATCGCTCGAGCTCCTTCTGCGCGTCGATTGATATGGATTGCGCTGCGAGTTGTGGGCTCAGACGAGTCTTGCGGTCGGCCTCGTGCGACTTGGATGATTTGGACGATGAACTGTGCTTCTTGCGAGGTCGGCGCTTCTGAGGCGCAGGGTTCTGGCTTGCGTCTGCTTTAGCTTTTAGCTGACGTGTTGGAGTGATCTTCTCCGATCGACTCTCTTCCGATGAAGACGAAGTGACTACGCGACGGTTCTTTGGCGCTGGGTCGGACTTGGACGTCTGTCTGTGGAGAGCGATGGGTGCTGGTATCGATGAAGCACTCGAGCTGGTGACCAATTCGGGCTTGGGCATCTCTGCGGTGGAGTTCTTGCGTTCGCTCACATTCTTCATGAGTGACGCCATATTGATGGTCTTGCTTCGCACTGGGGCAGCAGCAGGAGCGACAACAGGGGTGGCTTGTGGTGGCTGCTGGTCCTCCGTCGCGAGTGAATTGGAGCGGCTCATGGACTTGCCTGACGATACACCGCGTGATCGCGAGTTACCAATGACTCGCTGCTGCTGTGCCGACGAATGATGTGAGCTCTGAGATGATGAATGTTGCGACATGGTACGCTGTGCTGATGAATGGTGCGCGGCTGCGGGCACGGCCATCGGCAGCTCATGCGTGGGCTGACCTGGCTGCGCCGCCGGTTCTTCCGACACGTGGTCGAGTCGTTGGTGCTGTGGATGCGGCGAGTTGTTGCGCATCGCGAGCATCTTGCTTTCGCGGATCATGCGGTTCATGGACTGCTCGTGATGCTGCTTGGACGAGACGTCATCGGCATTCACCAGGATGCTCGTGGCCGGCTTGAGGAAGTCGCGTAGGACGTAAAACACGCCGACACTGGCCTGTACGCGCGGGTCCTGATGCGTCTGCTGCGCGATCGGGAACGCCTGGTCATGCAGCACCTTCTGCGCCTTGCGATAGGTATGCGTGAGCATGAGCATCTTGATGAGGAAGTTGTGCAGCTCCATGGCGCGAGCCTTGACCACCTTGTCCTTGTGCGCGCCAAACAGCTTCTTGCCGGGGAACGGCAGCACCTTGACCGCCTGCGCAAACTCGTACGAGCACTGATCCTCGCGAATGTAGCGGCGTTCGTCTTTCATGACGCGCAGCGCTTCGTCGCGCAGACGGCGGAACTCCGAATACGTGCGGCGCACCTCCCACTCGTCCGCGTCCTGCTGCACTGTGATCACGTACAGCGTCTCGCTCGTGCCCGTGAACTCGACATGGCCGATGGAGACCACGAGCCGACTCATCCTTCCGCTTGGAGCCCAATGAGGAGACCGACGAGCTGAGGTTCAAGCAAAAGAACCTTCCGCTTCACCAATCGCTACTGAGGGCTTTTATCCGCCTCCGCCCGCCTTTGGCCGAACGAGAAGAAGCGGCTGGTATGCGCGAAGCCCGGAGAGTCAGACGTCCGCCCTCGTCTCCCCCCCCTCTCTTCCTTCCTTCACTCCCCAAAACCCCCTAACCGCTCCACCTCCGCCTCCGCCCGTTCCTGAGGGGAGCCCTACCCGCTATCTCTTCAGCTCAAAATAAGGGGTGTACCCAACTTGATTTGAGCATAGCGCTTCGAGCAATTTTCGCTGCAATTGGGCAGGAATTACTGGTAAAGCAGAGCTGCCAGCGTTTTATGCCACATTTTTAGGTCACATAATTCAAATAATTCGAGTAAAAATAGCGTACTCCTCAGCTCCCACTCCTGTCTCGAGTAACACCACCAACCACATCTGAATCTGATTCGCATCCAGATGGAACGAGCGCATGAGAATGTGGCGCTGCCTCGCGTGCTCCATCAGGTGAGGTGATGCTACAGTACCCAGCCAGTCGGTGATCCTTCTCATCCTCCGTACTCATGCGTCTGGCTTGGGGCGCAGAGCGTAGAGATCTCGAGTGATGTGCGGATCATCATCATCGGCGACGTCCACGGCTGCGCCGACGAGCTGCAGGCGCTTCTCCAGGCGTGCGCGTACGATCACGAGCGCGACCAGCTCGTCTTTGTGGGCGACCTGGTCAACAAGGGCCCCAAGTCCTGCGAGGTGCGTTCGTCTCGCTCATGCTCTCATGATGACGGCGGAGACTCAGGCTTTCGTGTGTTCGTGCGTTGGCGCGCAAACAGGTCGTGCGCTTTGTGCGAGAGTCGCGAGCGCTGTGTGTGCGTGGCAATCACGACGATGCTGCGTTAAATGCGCTTTATAGCTGGAAACGGGGCGAGCTCGTGCTGGAGCCGAGCCATCCGTACGCCTATGTGCAGCAGCTCACGGCCGACGATGTCGAGTTCCTCGAGCAGCTCCCGTTTACGGTCTCGTTGCCCAAGCAGCAAGCGATCGCCGTGCACGCTGGAATCGTACCAGGCGTGTCACTAATGCAGCAGATACCGCGTGACATGTACAAGATGCGCGCGCTTGTTCCGTCCGAAGAGGAGCAACACGGCGCAGCGACGAAGCATTGGGTGGCGTACGAGAAGGCACCGAAAGATCGCGCGTCGCATGCTTGGGCAAAGGAATGGGTCGGACCTCCGCACGTCTACTTCGGCCACCATGCATCGGCTGGCTTGCAGGTAATGCCGACTATTGATAACGATGTCGATAGCTTCGCATCTAACTGGACGCCGTCGTGAATTGCTCTGGGTGCACAGCAAGAAGCGCATGCGACTGGATTAGACACAGGCTGCTGCTATGGGAAGGCTCTTACGGCCTGCATCCTACCGGTACATTCAAACTCTGCTCTCTTCTAGCCATGCTTGGTTTCGTTCTGACACGTGAATCTGCGTAGTCGAAGGAGCTTGTGAGCGTGCCTGCAAAGGAAATGTACTCAGACCCTAACAAAAGCAAGAAGTCGCCAGTAGAGACCAGCGCGAACGCAGAGACCTCCAGCTAGTGCCCTCCCTGGATTCAGGTCGCTTTACTTGCCTGTCTATAGCATATTCTCGGTCCTGGAGACTAAAAATACAGAGGTGAGAGTCTGCGCCCATTCGTGAATCTGCCTGTTCGCCATGCAACAGAGACGTCAGGCTGGTGCTCAGCCTGTGAGGCTTCTGGGTGGAGGCAACAACAACAACACCAAACGACTTGTTTCCCCCATGGCTTCTGTAGCCGCCCAAATCAAGACGCCGCCTTTGGTTAGCAGCTCCAGTCGGCTTTCTTTCTCATCAAGTGCGGCATCCTCGTCTTCTGCATCAGTCAAGGCTACCAGAACCAAAACAAGCAACAGCTCCGTGCAAAAGAAGATCGACGATCTGTTCAAGCGAATGCAGCCTCATACACTCGTTCAGTCGTACGAGAAGATACGAGTGCTTCTGCGCATCGTTCCCTCTGTTGCTGTGAACACTGAGCTTCTCAGGCCTGTCAGCGAACAGCTCTCGCTGCAGGATCGATGGTCTGCGCAACAGGATGGCACAGTCGCTACTGTAGCGCCCCTAGCGAAGAAGGAGTCCCGCGGACCTGGAAAACACTTCCATTATGGGTACAGCATCAAATATACTCTGTCCGATCCAACGCTCTCGCTTGCGACCATCAAGACGCTGAGCGTTCAGCTTCTGTCGTCTCTGAGCTCTACTCCCAAGGAAATCTACCGAGCAAAGACAGGGACGATCCAGCCAAAGCTTTGGTTCCTTGTGGCGGAAACTGAGAGATCAATTGGATTGGCGCTGTATGCGATACCTGTGGGTCAGTGGAGTGCAAGCTCGCTCGTGGCTGTCGTATGGGCCAAGACCAAGGAGATTGTGCATCTGTATTTACAGCTCAATCTGGCTGAAATGTTGTATGCGGCACCAGAGCGACCAATCCGAGTGGCACTTGATGATGTCGATACCTCCCACGGGTTGCACTCGTACACAGCGTCAGTAACACTCCGCAGCCTGGAGCAGCTCGCCTGGGAGCGTGATTGGTATCACGTCGAGTTTCCACCGATGACGGAGGCTGACAGACAAGCAAACACGATAACGGTTCAGCTTCTCGACGAGACGGTACGGCTTCGTGAGCGTTGTTCTTCCTACTTCGTGATGACTGATTATGCTTCTCTCATGAAACCAGGCTGCATATCGCGATCGATCTCGTTTCACAACAGGCATGCCGTGTCTGAACTTGGCCACGGATGCGATCTCGTATGCGATGCAGAATGCTGTACTCGTGGATTTCAACATGTGGGATGCAAACTGCACGCCGATCTGGAGTCTCAGTAGGCCATTAACCGTTGTCTCATGCCGAACGAGACCAGCGCACGCAAGCGTGGACATTTCAAACGCCCGGACTGACACACAGTATCTGCAGTTGTCGTTTACTGACGAAGCGCGCGGCAATTCTCTGCTGATCGAGGCCGAGACCATCAAAAGCGCATGGTGCATCAAGCAGATCAGTGTGACATTCAGTATTTCATTCATTAACGCAACATTCGGAACCAATTACGCGGTTCTCAAAACTTAAAATTGTTCAAGATGCAGGCGCTCACTTGGCGCGTAATTTGACAGAAATATATACACGAAGCAAGTAAGGGGGCTTCTTCCTTACCAAAGCCCCAGTCGTGCCTCTTCTTGCTCACAATCTTCGTCGCTGGGGACTGGACACTGCAGCTTGAGCGCGCGACGGAACACAACAATCGCTTCGTCGTGATCACCACGCAGATGCAGCAGTTTTCCCAGAAGTGACAGACCTGGTAGTGAGTCGCCTTCGAGTTCCAACGCCTTTTGCACGGCTTTCTCAGCGCCAGCAAGATCTCCTTTTCCATCGAGCGCCTTAGCTAGGTAGTACCAGGCGGTGGCACTCTCTGGAAGCAGCGTGATGCATTTTTCGAATTCGACGGATGCACCACCAAAGTCATTCCGACTGAGCAGCACGACACCGAGGTCGCGGTGGGTTCCGGCCAAGTCAAAAGCAGGCTCGATCTCAGGTTTCGGTGGCAGGAAGAACGAATGTCGTGGTGTGGAGCTGAAGGATGACATCGAATACGTGAGATAGGACTCGATTGAGTCGGTGCTGTCGTAATCTTGTGGGTTGAACTCGTCCATGTCGATGCAGTCGTCTCGATCGTTCGCCTGCATACTACTGGCATCGTCGTCGTACTCATCGCGCTCGGGCAAATCGTAATCCGATGCTTTAGCTCCACGATTCGGAGTCGGCGTATACCCGCGCTCTTCGTACTCCTTGGCGATGTCGTCATATTTCTGCTTCTTCTGGCGAGCGCATTCGATCTGCTGTCGACTTTGCTCCAACGCTTCTCCAATCTGTTCCTTCGCGCGGATCAACCTGGCTATCTGTTCGTTCAATTCCTCCACTTGGTTGTCCATCTGATACATATTCACGCTAGACCGCTGCATGAAGTCCGGTGTCCGGCTGGTGGATGTGTCCATCTCGGTCTGAGCGAGTCTTCTGCGTCGCACTCGCTGCGTGGGCACGTCCTCCTCGTCAATGTTCTCAATCATCATCTCGCGCTTGCTCTCGCGCAGTAGACGTCTCAAATGGATCGAGCCCATGCTCGCGACAGCGGCATACGCCGGTCGCCTGGGAGAACTTCCATTGCGACTTCGTGAATATGTCGAGCTGGGCGGAGGCCCCGTGAACCACGTTGGGGAGGAACCAAACATCGGGTCTTGGGATCTGGAAAACACACTGTGGGCACTGGTCTGCTTGCCGCTGCTGTTGCTCTGGCTTCTCGAGGAGCGCGACTCGAGCGCCAGCGCTTCAGCCAGCGACGACGTGGCCATGGTGGCATCACCGTCGTAGAGATAGTACGAGTTGGCGCGCACGATCGCACGCGTGTTGTAGTGGGCCTGCACGCGGTCAAAGCAGATATTGCACACGCGCTGGCGCTCTGGAAAGCCCAAGTGCTGCAGAGGCAGCGACTTCCTCGAGTGCTTGCCGCACACGGACTCACCGCAGTTGCGGCAGTGGTGCCGGGTCTTGAACATGCTGAACTTGGAGGCGCAGATATGGCAGCTCTTGTCCAGCTTCCACGTCGGCGGGGCGTCCGATGCCGTCGAAGGGATGTGTCCGGCAATAGCTGGCGTGGCCGAGCCCAGCACGGGGCCATTCGAGCCAAAGTTGGGCATCGGCATCTCGCTCCGGGACGATTGAGTGCGCACCGACGAGTTGTTGGTGCTGGACATGGTCGAGAACCCGGAATCGGTCAGTGGCTTCTCGTCAAAGTGCTCAAAGCCGGCGGCTCGCACCTCGGCGTCCATCATGCGCAGAAAGATGCGGACGCTGCGAGATGTGATGTGGTCCTTGGCCAGCTCCAGTGGCGTTTTGCCCTCGGGCGTGGGCGTGATCATGCTGTTGGGATTGTGCTTGAGCAGCGTCTTGAGCGCTTCCAGCGGCAGATCCTTGCGCAATGCGATGTGCAACGGCAGAAGCCCGGCCAAGTTGGCCACGGCTGTGGCTTGTGAATGCGCGTGAACGAGCTCGATCAACGCGGGCACCGGCACATTGGTGTCGCTGCAGACCCAGTGCAGCGGGGTCATGCCAAAGTCGTCGGTCTGCTGGGCCTGCACCGGTAGGATGCGCAACACGGTCAGCAGGTTGTCGTAGTCGTACTGCTCGGCGTACTCGAGGGCCGAGAGCATCTGCGGCATGGTGGAGTCTCGAACCGCCATGATGAAGGGGAGCGGAGATTTAGTTAAGCGGCCGCTGAGAGGAGAGTAGGGGACGACGCGATCGGGAAACGGAAAGTTATAGAATGAGGCCTGCTGCCGTTTGAGGCAACGGGTGTGCGGCGCACGTGCGGTCGCGCTAGTCAGACCCGACAAACTTTATAGCCCCACAACGGGGAAAGGTTGCGTTAAGGAAATCCTCACGGAAAGAATAGAGCGGTGCGTTCGTGCGTCCTTCTTTTCCTTTGTATCCCCTAAATGCTCGGTATTACGTGATCAAAAGCTTATGAAGCTTGTATTTTCTAACATGTGAAGCACATTTCGAATTGTAAAGCGCTTTGAGTATCCTACGCATTAGCTTCATGTCAAAGACCTGCTGTTTGACTGCAACGCGGTTATGCATCGCCTCGTCTTCGTTTACCATCAACAATCAATGGAAGCGCCATCACCTCCCCATCACCATTACGCTTCAGGCCTCCTAAGATTATTCCTTTAGCGGGGACGAAAGTTCCATCGCTGTTCAAAGAACGGTCGATGAGACGCCTTCCAGCACGAAAACTGGCCCCATGCCCCGCCAAATTGAGCAGTCAGCTGGAAGTGCGTCAACGGGTACCGTAGATGGCATTTATACGGATAAGGTGCGCTCAGGTGGCTACACTGTGGGGAACTGTAGCCAAAAACAACCTAGCTATACATCATAATCGTATAGTATATATGCAAGAGGTGGACCAATACGCGTTTTGGAGGGGTGGTTTCAGCTTTTTATTTTGAGTCAAGTTCGAGCTGAGAATTCCGGGGTGACAAGCACTTCAACATGCGTTCGCGCCATTCAGTCACTGGATACGACCCGCATCTCCCCCCTGACGCCACGTAGCCAGCCACCGATCATGCTCGGATCGGATTTGAACGGCTCGCTGCTGATGGGCTGCGACGACTATCCCCGATCCGCTATGCTCAAGAAAGTTTTGCTCCACCCATTTTCGCGATGTCACGAACCAAAACAATGCACAAAGTGCCACATGCATCTCTATGATTGGCTGAAATAAATGAATTAACGAATGGTGATTGGCTAAAACTATCTGCGTCCTCTGTTTGCCAACAAAGCAATCGAGCTTCTCGAAATTTCTCCTGGGCTCGGTCGGCTGGAGAAGCGGAATTGGATGACTGCGGTCGGTCGGTCGGTCGGCCCGTCGACATTGGGTTTTGATTGGCAGTTGCGATATTGCCCAGCGCCGCACAACATGCCAAAGGCAATCGATGTCATGAGGATCGCAGGCAGCAGTCAGTGCGCCACGCCGAAGACGGCGCGCGTGTTCTTCCGCCGCGGCGGTTGGCTGCTGCTGGCGCTTTTGCTGGCCGTCTTGCTGGTCGCTGACGCCAGCGCGATGGATGCGTCCAAGGATTACTACAAGATCCTGGGCGTCAAGAAAGAATTTTCCGACCGCGAGCTCAAGAAGGCGTATCGCACGCTAGCGCTCAAGTACCATCCGGACAAGGCTGAGGGCGCGGAAGACAAGGAGAAGGCCAAGGAGAAGTTCGTCGAGGTCTCGGAAGCTTACGAGGTTCTTTCGGATCCAGCGAAGAAGGATGAGTACGACCATATGCGGCTGCACGGAGGAGGCAGTCCTGGCGGTGGGTTCGGCGGACCCCGCGGCGGCGGCGGGGGCCCAGGTGGCGCAGAGTCGTTCGATGCGTTCAACAAGATGTTCGAGCAGTTTTTCGGCCACAGCGGCGGCGGTGGTGGTGGTGGCTTCGGCGGTGCGGGCGGCTTTGGCGGTGGCTTTGGAGGCCCTGGCGGCTTCGGTGGCCAACAGGAGTTCCAGTTTGACGGCATGGACGGCTTTGGTCATGCGCAGCAGCCAGGTCGTCCGCAGCAACTGTACGCCAAGGATTCTGCCGTGCGATCGCTCTCGGCCAAGAAGTTCCCCGACAAAGCGGCCAAGAACGAATGGCTCGTGGAGTTTTACTCGCCGCAGGATCAGGCGTCTGTTAAATTCCGCGATCATTACGAAAGTATTGCGCGCGATCTCTCAGGCAAGGTGAAGGTTGGTGCTGTCAACTGCGACAAGCACGCCGCGCTGTGCAAATCCGCGCGCATCAAGAGCTATCCGTCCTTCGCATACGTCTGGCAGGGCAAGAAGACCATGTACGAAGGCGAATTGGACGAGTACCTCGTGTACAATTTCGCGATTGAGAAGCACATTGCGCGGTTGCAGAAGATGCGCGACTCGGGCGAGATCGAGCAGCTCCACAGCGGCAACGAAGCCAAGCTGTGCAACCTTGGCAAGCACGCGAATCCGTCGACCTCGTCGCTGTGCGCAGTGTTCGTGCTCTCTGGCAACGCCAACCGGCGGGCCAAGCAGATGAGCGTCGCTCAGTCTGTTGCATCGAAGTTTCGACAGACAAAGGGCTTGAAGTTTGCGTACGTGGATTGGAAGACCGAGAAGCGCATGGTAAGTAAGCTGCTCGAGGGCCACGTGGCCGCCGCTTCGAAGGATGAGCCTTTGCTGCTGGTTTTCCGTACGAAGAAGGGCAAAGTACGTGTCGGTGTGCACGCTCCTGGCGCATTCAATGTCGAAGCGCTATCATCGACCATGGAACGCACTGTTGGTGGTGACCTCACCATGAACACAGTGTCCTTCCCCGTGCATTTCCGCTGAGCCCTGACATTAATTTTAACCTTTAACCGCCCTCAAACGCAATAGATGAAGCCCAAGACTAGATGTTTTATTTGTTTTCTTTTGAATCTGCATTCATGCTGTACAGCATTTACATGCAATGGTCCTTGGCATCCCATTGACGAACGTGAAGCGATAGTACCGTGATGCAGTTCAGAAATCTGACTACAGCAGAAATACCCAAAACACCGGTTTGTGGGTTTTTGATGATTGTTCTCAATCGTAAGCCAACGCTAAACGCTAAACCAAGTCTGTGACAAAACACGGTTGGTTGTCGTTGTAGCTGCCGAGTCCGCATTGCATCCAAGGGCCAAGCGCAACCATGGAACGGGGACGAGGACATGGCTACGGCGGAGGCCACGGCAACAGCGAGGGTAGAGGCAGAGGTCGCGGGCGCTTCGGATCGTCAAGAGGAGGATACGGCGGAAGAGGTGGCGGCGACAACGGTGGCGGCAGAGGACGATGGGGAAACGACGGGTTCCGCGGCGGACGCTCGGGTGGTCGTGGCCGCGATCGTGACCGTGGTGACTACAATGGCGGTGCCGGCTACCGCGGCGGCGGCCGTGGAGGAGGAGGCGGTGGTCGTGGGGACCCCAACAGCAACATAATTCTGGATGAATCGTTCACCATGAAGATCCAAGCGGAGCTGCAGGCGCTCGTGGAAGACGGCGACCGGAACGAAATGAGCTTCCCCACGGAGTACGACAACACGCAGCGGCGGTACATCCACTCGCTGGCGCAGAAGTACGGGCTCTTCTCGAAGAGCAACGGCAAGGGAGATGCGCGCTTCATCCACGTGGCCAAGGTCAAGAAGAACGCGCAGATGGAGCAGCTCTCGATTCGAGTGAACGCCATGCCCATGAATGCCGAGACGCACGAGTGGTTCCCGTTCCCCATGCAGCAGTACTTGCAGAAGTTCCCAGTTGACCCAAAGGCGAAGGCCGATCCATGGGGCGCGCAGGCTTCTCCAGCGGTGCTGACGACGGCTCGAGCGCGCAAGACAGCCCCGCCGCTCTTCAAGGCGCTGGGAAAGACCAAGAAGCGATCCGAGCCCGCTCCGATTGTGGCCCCGGAAGACATGCCCGGCGCCGATCTTCCTGTGGCGCGGTATCGCCAACAGATCTTGGAGTACGTCAATTCGAACCAGATCATCGTCATCTCCGGCGACACGGGCTGTGGCAAATCCACGCAGATCCCGCAGTTCCTGCTCGACGACGCGCTCGCGAACGGCAAGGGGGACACCACGCGCATTATCTGTTCGCAGCCACGTCGACTGAGTGCGATTTCGCTGGCCGAGCGCGTTGCCCGCGAGCGAAGTGGTCTCGACGGTCGCGACCCCAAGGAGGTCGGCCACGCCATCCGATTTGACTCGCAGTTTGATGCCGAGCGGTCCAAGCTGATCTTTTGCACGACCGGAACGCTCCTGAAGTGGCTGAATGCCGATCCTTACGCACACGGATTCTCTCACCTGATTCTTGACGAAGTGCACGAGCGTGACCAGTTTACGGACTTCTTGCTGATTCTGCTCAAGACGTGCATCCTGCCGCAGCGCAAGAACCTCAAGGTGATTCTCATGAGTGCTACGATCCAAGTCGAGAAGTTTGCCGCGTACTTCAGACCCGAGTACAGTGCGCCCATCATCGAGATGGTCGGTGGCCGATGCTTCCCAGTCACGACTCTATTTCTCGAGGACGTGCTCGCGCTTTTGAACGCGAATCCTTCGACTGGGGGAAGTGCAGGCCACTCCCAGAAGCGCGACAGCACGTTCATTACGGAAGACACGAGCATGGCGAATGATCTGGTGTGCAGCATGTGCAACTACCGCGGGTTCGCGAATGAAGAAGAATTCGGCATGCATGTCGCCACGTGCTTTGGCGAAGTAATGTACGATGACCTACCAGCGAAGTCCGCTCCACCTGCTCCCAAGCGAAGCAAAAAGGAGAAGAAATCCAAAAAAGAAAGCGGCCATAGCACCGATGTCGTGTCCTTCGGTGATACGGTGCAAACGATATTGGCAGATGTGGAGGATGGCACGAAGGAGTCTCTGCTTGCTACGTACATGAAGCAGGGTGACGCGATTTCAAGAGATCAATCCGTGGACTACGATCTGCTTTTGCAGCTCTTGGATCGCATTGATCAGCTGTTCCCGCTCGATGGTGCTGGCGCTATCCTCGTCTTTTTGCCCGGCTGGGAGGAGATCTCGTACCTTGAGCGAGCTCTCTTGCGCTCGTCGTACACTGCGTTCAAGTATGAGATTGCTCTGCTGCACTCGCGATTGTCTGCTCAGGAGCAGCGAAAGGCGTTCATGAAGCCCCCGCACAATAAGCGAAAGCTTATTCTCGCCACCAACATCGCCGAGACTAGTCTCACGATTGCAGATGTAGTCTTCGTCATTGATTGCGGCAAATCCAAGCAAGCCCATGCACTTGCGACCTCCGCCAGCTCCTCCTTTGTGATGGGGTTGCAGACCACGTGGGTTGCCAAGGCCAATTGCGTGCAGAGAACAGGGCGCGCTGGGCGTGTGCGCCCTGGTATTTGCTTCCGACTGTTCTCTCAGAATCGATACGAGACGTCCATGAAGGAGTTCATGCTGCCTGAACTGCTCACGACGCCTTTGGAAGAGCTTTTGCTTCATGTTAAGTTGATGCAATTCGACAACAAGCTGCCGATCAACGACGCCAAGGAATTTTTAATGGAGGCAATGGACCCTCCGAGCGAAAACTCCATCAACACAGCGCTGCAGCGACTGGACGAGATGAACGCATTGGACGGTCCTGAAGGCCAGCTCACACTTCTTGGGTGGCATTTGGCGCATATTTGCAACGGCGGAGTGGCTGTTCAAATGGGGAAGATGATGCTTTGGGGCCACGTGTTTGGCTGTCTTGATACGATCTTGCAGACCACTTGTGCATTGAGTGGATACCGTGACCCGTTCATCAGCTTCCTCGGTATGGCGCCTGAGGAGCAGCGTCAAGTGGAAGCCAGCAAGCTCGCAATTCTACGCGACGCAGCGCTTCCAATCCAGAGTGACCATTTTATCCTGATGAAAGCGTTCGGAGCCTTTTTGGCCTATCCATCGCGGTCTTACGCAGACTCTGATGCGTTTTGTCGACGCAATATGCTTCATCGACCAACATTGGAGCAGATGCAGGCCATCTACCGTCAGTTGCAGCGCGACCTTGAGTTGCTGGGTGTAACACCAGCTACCCAGCTTATTGAAGCCGGGGGTCGCGATACGCTTACGTCTTTCTTTATGGCGCTGAGTGCTGGTTTGTACCCGAATGCGCTGTTTGCGGATCCGTCTGTCGCATCTCGCAATTGGAACTCGAAGGAGAAAGTCAAGGTCCGGTTTGACTCCAGCTCGGTGCTTTCCAAGTCTACCAAGGCGAGCAAGACTGCTCTTCCGCTGGAGTGGGCGCTGTACCATGAGATGATGCAGTCGGATCGCATTCGTGTGGCCAAATACGGCACGAAGCTGCCCTCGCTTCTGCTGGTGTTGCTGCTCATGGGCAACCATGAAGGCTCATCGATCGAGAAGCACGAGGTCGAGAGGACGGAAGAAGAAATGCAGGATGCTGACACCAACGACCCACCGCCTCCTGAATACCGATGGCGCCTGATTGTGGACGAGTGGATCGTATTCGAGCTGCAGACCGAGGACGAGGCGCAGATGTTCGTGACGCTGCGCAAGCGGCTCCACGCCGCCTTCCATCGCCATCTCGGCCGCCTCCACTCGTCCTACCACGACCAGCCGGGCCTGGACCATTCCAAAGAGGACCTCCACAAGCAGCATGATGAAGCTCTGGTGCGTGCGCTGGTGGCGTGGCTCACGACGGATCTGCACAAGCACGCGAGAGACCGCGCTTGATAGACTTGATAGAGAAAAAGAGTATGTAGCCATGTGTTGATAATCTTTTTAAACCAATGAAAAAACCGAAGGCGGATACTAATAGCCAATCAGAAGGCATTTGTGCGTTGGCGCCAATTGCGAGGTCAGACAGCATGCAAGGTGAGGAAGGCCGAAGGGAAAGCGCCGTGAAGAGGGCGCTGCTGACGATCTCTCTCTCTCTCTCTCTCTCCCTGAATGCGTGTCTGCGTATGCGCTCGACTGTTCTCTGTTGTGTGGCAGACCCGCATGAGGAGAAGCAGAAGGTGCGTCCTTTGTTCACTCTCGAGAGCGGACGGCTCCGTAAGCTGACGACCAGCACTTGTGCATTAGGCGCTCTTGCAGCGCATCACAGGCTCCGTCGCTCGCTTGAATGAAGTGCTGAAGGATATCAATGGACAGATGGAGGTTGGTTGTTCCGTTAATGAAGATGCAGGAATACAGGACTCACTGGTCTGCTGTCATAGAAAACCAACGCTCTACGCGAGGACTTGGCGCTAACGTGCCACGTCTGGAAGGGATATGAGAGCCGCGTTCAGTCGCACTGTGCGGCGGTGGAGTCCTCATCAGCTTCAACTTCGCTGTACAAGTAAAATTGCTGTGCGTTGTGATCAAAGCTGCTTGTCCCTGGCTTGCTGCCTCTGAAATAACTTAACGTTTGACTAGGATACAAAGTTCTCTGGGCGATCCCATGTGGAATCCCCGAGTGATGAGACGTAATACATGCAATCATGATCCGCGTCGTAGCATTCCGTCCACGTTTCCTGGGAGATCGGGATCACTCGGTTCGCCGTATTCTCAACTGTCGGCGATCGTGGGGTCTGCCATGCCCCGATGCTGGCTGATCTGGCTCTTGTTTTTGGCATGGGTGCTGATATCTCCGTAGGTAGTTCACCCTTGCATTCTGTGGCCACGTATAGTCCGATGCCACGTTCCAACATCAGCCAGCGCTGCTGAAATTGTTGATGCACTTCGTCTGCTGCGGCATCAAGTTTCTTTTGCAGGTAAGAGCCTATTGTGGCTGTGGCAGACTGATTGGTAATGGAGAGACGCTATTAGCTTGCAACATCAAGGACAAATCATTCGCCATCTCAGTTCTCAGCACGGAATTTACCTGATTGCCTGTTTGGTCAGCAAGTGATTTTACGGTCACTCCTCTAGCCAAGCTTTTGATGACGTCTTGCTTTTTCTGAATTATTCCGGCTTCTTCATCGCCCCAAAGTATGGTCAGCTTGGCTTTAGCGGTATCAAACTCTACGGTGTCATGGAATTATCAGACCAAGAAATTCAGATCTATCGGAAATTATGCTCAAGTTTTTCAAACTTACTTTTCGTCAATACGGCAACAGTGTGGCGCAGTTCCGCGATGGTTTGAACCTCTTCTATCGTCGGTTGCTTCAGTTGTGTGAAATCAGCTAATCGAGCTTCCACGGTGTGCTTGTTACCATATGCCACAAAGTATTCCTCTAAAACTAGATTTTGCCTCTGCTCATGCACCCAGACTTGAAGTTCTTCTGCTTCCTGGTTTCTTCGTCTGTCAGCTATCCGATCTGAGGCCTTGACAACTATTGTTGAAATGATAGAAGTGGAGTCATCTTGAATGGTGTCAAAACCAAGCGATGAAAAGTTCTCTGCTTTTACTGCTCGAATTGCTGGGCTCTGTCGATTTTGCTGAAGTCGCTGCTCTGCAAGTTTGAATATGCCTTGCCCCCCGACCAAAATTTTGGCTCGCTTCTTCTCCTCTTTTTTCCAAAATGATGAACCAAGACACTTTCAAGCATAATTGTCACGAAAAGATTAAATACTTGATGCTTCATATCGGTTGCAACAAGTTATTTACCCACCCTCTCTTTGAATCTGGCTTGCAGAGCTACAATCGGCTGAAGAAGCGCCTTGTTTCGCTTGCAAAGCTGCATGAACTCATCTGCAGATAAGATTACATAGTAGCATCGTCGATCTTTCAGTTATGTATTGCCGACAGAGTTTGCGTACCAAGACTGAGAAGTCCATCGCCATTTGCATCGACGTCTTTGAGGACCTTTTTTATTTGTGGGGAAAGCTCATTCGTGTTGTAAAGAAGTCGGAACAAACTGTCGCATTCAGCTGCATCCAGTGTTCCGTTGTGGTCGTCGTCTACCGTTCGTTGACTAAGTTAATGCCTTCCCGTGCACCACAATGACGAGCTTACTCACCGTATATGCGAAATATATGCGTATAGAGGTCATGAAGACTCATGGTGCAGAAGTTCCACATGTTAAGCATGAAATCTATGCACACGATAAAATGAATTGAAATGGGATATATATCGGTCATCGGTACGTACCATCAAAAGTCACATCACGTGCACACGATTGAGTTCCTAGTGGTCGACATAAGTGTTGAGTTTAGTTCCCATTACTAGAGCTCAATCTGAAGTGGTTATACCAAGTGCACTGAACATTTGATCAGATAGTGTTGACCGTGGCAGGTTGAAAAACTTATGAAACTCGTCCAAGTCGATTGCTTGACTGCCACTGCATTGCAATCATTTGAGATTCAAGGTGAGATCACATGCAAACTCTCTAAGCAAAACCTTCGTACTCAGTGTCCATCGCCGAGAAAACACGAAAGAAACGTGTTCCAGTATATCGAGGGTCAACTTTTCACGGTTGAGCAACTCTATTAGCAATTTGAATGATACGACTATTGTTGCGCATTTCAAGGCCTTACTCGCAAGCACATTCATGGCAGCCACAACTTTTGGGTTCTTGAGCTGAAGTTGGTACTGTTCCAAGACATGAATGTCTGCCTTACTTTCGCCGCACCCCATACCTGCAAGCCCGAACAATATATCGCATTGATCAAGTCCTTTTTCGCTATTCTGGTCCATGAAATCATTGACTCAAATCACTGGGATTGGCCGTATTATTAGTCTCGGCGCTCGTATCGAAACGACCAGGACCCTTTCCGAATCGGCTCAAAATAGCTCTTTGACTCCTGCATCACAGCAGCATTTGACTTCATCACTCGCACAAGCGCCAACATCAGCATCGGTTTCCCCGCATTTTGCGCTGATTTGTGCAATAGTTGCATGGTTCGTGTGACCCTCTTTCCTCGTGCTGATAAGGAAAAGCTACTTCCGATCGTCAGTTCCAGCAGTGTTGTTGTGGTTGATCGAGATCGAACTGACAGTACTGAAGTTCAACTCTCTGAAGGCTCGCACCACACAGTGCATACCACAAGAGCGGGCGCCAGTATCTTGACTCGACTTTGTGACATCGTCATGACAGCGATTTCACACACACGACAGAATGCCGTCAAATCGAATGACAAACCGCGATCCATTCTTGTGGGCAAGCACGAGCAACTCGAAGTATTCCCACCCAATACAATCAAGACGTCGATCTACACACCGTACAATTTTGTCGCCAAAAACTTTTTCAAGCAGTTTACGCGCTTTTCGAATATCTACTTTCTTTTTATCACGGTGCTCCAGTTGCTTCCAGACGTGACATCATCCAACGGAGTACCTACGATGGTAGTTCCACTTCTCATCATCATTGTCGTCAGTGGCGTGAAAGATGTCATCGAAGATCTGCAGCGTCATCGTGCGGATGCGCAACAAAACGAAGCTCCTGTTCACAAGCTTTACCTGGATGATATTGCCGACCAACGCTTTCAGCTGGGTGTGTGCGCAGATTTAAAGGTTGGCGCACTCGTGCGTGTGGCTCAAAACGAGGAGATTCCAGCTGACCTTGCAATTTTAGCAGTTAGTCAACCGAATGGTCTGTGCTATGTCACAACAGCGAACCTTGATGGCGAGTCCTCGCTGAAGCCTCGGTATGTGCATGGAGATTTGTGCACATCAGAGCACCGAGGCTGTTTTTCTCAGGATGGACATTTGACTGCAAGTGCAGCTACACGACTCACAGGCATGACACTAGAGTGCGAACCGCCTAGCAGGCGCATTGACAAGTTTCAGGGATCTATCAGACTGCTCGGAAGCGGTGATCCATTGCAGTTGGATGTTTCTCACATTCTTTTCCGTGGTACCTTTCTCAAGGATACAGCATGGATCATTGGTATCGTCATTTACACAGGCGATGACACGCGCATTCGGCAGAACGCGTCCGAGACGCCAATAAAGCTCAGCTGGCTTTATCATTTCATCAACCGCATGACTATGTGGATAGTGCTTGCTCAAATTGTGCTTTTAGTGATTGCCGTGGTCGTCGAAAAGCAAATGGTGAGCTCGCAGCGTGTGATTAACAACCCGTACATTGCTGCTGAGACCAAAGCCGCTAGTACAGTGGATTGCATTTGGCTCTTCCTGGCGTACATGTTGCTGTTCTCCAATTTTGTGCCAATCTCTCTTCAAGTCACGGTCGATTTCACGCGATATTTTCAATCCCAGGTCATCACCAGCGACCAAGACATGCAAGTAGCTGGGTCAACACCATTTGACAACTCTGCTGGGGTGCCAATAAAAAAGAGAATGGTGTGCGTCAAGTCTTCGGAGCTAAATGAAGAGTTGGGTTTAGTTGAGCACATTTTTACGGACAAAACGGGGACACTCACGTGCAATCGCATGGAGTTTCGTTCTTGTCATGTGAACGGGAAATCGTACCATTTCGACGGACAGCGCGGCAAGCTTCGCGTGTTTGAAAGAGCGTCCAACGTGAGTTCTTCGACATTGTCCGAGTCGAGTGGCTTACACAACTATGCAGATCTACCGAAAAATGCACATCTCCAGAGATTTCTAATCAACCTGGCCGCCAACAATTCGGTTTCCATTGTCCCGAATCACAACTTAAGTATTCCAGGGACCGAAGAGTCCATGGAATATATTGGTCCGTCGCCAGATGAACGCGCGCTTGTGATTGCAGCTGAGAATGTTGGTGTAAGGCTGTGCAAGCGTGACAATCAACAAATTGTTGTCAGTGTCAACCGCGAAGACTTGATTCTCGACATTCTTCACGTGTTTGAGTTCACCAGTGAACGCAAAAAGAGCTCCGTATTGTGTCGCCAGGCCGATGGCCGCATTCTGCTGCTTTGCAAGGGTGCAGACTCTGTGATTCTGCCAGCTCTGAGTGAAAAGAACAATGTAGGAAAGGTTCATCAAGCCAAGGAGCAAATGAAATCTTACTGCTCAAATGGGCTTCGAGTACTATGCATCGCTGAGCGAGAAGTAAGTGCTGGAGACTATCAGCAGTGGTATGAGCGGTATACCACAATGAGAAATATGCGACCAACCGTCCCAGAAGACGAGTTAAATGCTTTAGTGAGTAAATTAGAGCAAGAACTCATGCTCGTTGGAGTGTCGGCTATCGAAGATAAAATCCAAGAAGGAGCCCCAGCTGCATTGGAAAAGTTTCGTGAGGCTGGCATCAAGGTCTGGATGCTTACTGGCGATCGCCCTGATACGGCCACCAATGTAGCGCATTCTGTTCGATTGATCTCGAGTGACATGAAAGTGATTAACCTGTGTGATACCCATCTCATGGATAACAAGCTGAACGCGCTCAGATATCTCGAAAGTGTGACGTCGAATTCCGCGGAAGACACCCAGCACTATGATCGTTTCGCTGTCCTATTGAACGACACGACAATCGAGGCAGTGACCGCGCTTGGTATCGAGAAGCAGTTTGTGGAGCTTTGTCTACGCTGCTCGTCGGTGCTTTGCGCGCGCATCAGCCCGAAACAAAAAGAGCTGATCGTTGATATGGTACGCAAACAATTTCCTCACAAAGTAACCATGGCGGTTGGAGACGGAGCCAATGATGTGCCCATGATCCAACGCGCTCATATTGGTGTGGGTATAGTCGGTGAGGAAGGGCAACAGGCTGCAGATGCTGGCGACTACTCTCTCCCAACTTTCAAGTCCTTGCAATACCTCGTGTTGGTTCACGGTCGGTCAATGAATCGGCGCATTGGTATGCTCACGCTTTACATATTCTATAAGAATGTGCTGCTTGTCCTGCCGCAGTTCGTCTACGGCGGCTACTGCCTGTTCTCTGGTCAGAGCACATATTACGACTCGTTGCTGCAGCTGTTCAATGTTTGTTTTACAGCATTACCGATTATGTACTTCGCAGTATTTGATCAAGACGTCTCTTCACCCATGGCGCTGGCCTACCCGAAACTCTACCAGGATGGCTACATGCACTCCTTCCTCAATATCAAGGTCTTCCTCTACTGGATGTTCGAAGCCATCATCTCGTCGATTCTGATCACGATCGTACCAGCTCGACTTATGCCGCTCGCTTCCTGGTCCGGCCAAGGCAAGGACAATGACCTTTGGGCTCTCGGTCTGGCTCAGAATTTCACCGTGGTGTTTCTCGCCAACATTCGGCTGGCACTGGAGATCTCAAATGACCATTCGCGCATGATTCTACTCATTCTTGCATCCTTGCTATGCTGGTGGGCAGTGGTCTATGTACTGGGATCCTACATCATGTACCAGCGCGAGTTCTACGGAATCCTGTACGTCGGAGAGCTCACGAACATGTTCATTTGCTGTTTGCTTTGCACTGCGATCGGACTGCTGCCTGCGTTTGCGCCACGAATCTGGGAAGTTCTTTTTTCTCCCAACCCGCGCACGATCTGCCGCGAGATCGACCATCTCCAAGGCCGCGGACATCGAGGCCTTGAGACTGTGCATCCGATCGACACGAATGAGTCTTCGATTGAGCTGATCAAGGCTCGCAATGCAAGTATTCAGTACTAGCTTAGTGAGCAGAAAGAATGATTTTCCTGAACCTGACATGGGCACTTCCTTCTGTATTTACACAATGAGGATATGAAGATGAAAAGAGAGATGCTTTAGCGAAATGCTATTTTTTGCAAAAATCTTTTTTTGGTCAACGAAACGAACGAGAAACTGATGCGCCACATTCACGTGGCAAAAGGCAGCAAGAGAAGACTTCAACGTGCTGCTGCTGTCCCACTGAGGTGTCGGCGTAAAGCAGAATCGACCAATACTTGTGTCCTGAACGTGATCGACTGCAGCCCTTGTTCAGAAGCTCCAGCGTTTGATGGATTTCTACGGAAATGAGTGCAAATGCCGGGCGTAAACGTGACATCAGTTCTCCGTCCTCGAACCTCGTAGAGAGCGCCACGGCCGTATTGAGGAAGAGCTCGAATCAGGTCGTTCCCGTGCTCAATATCATGCCGAAGATTCCTGAGAGCCCCAGCTCCTTGCTCAGAGCGAAATCCAACCCCAGACTTGATAGCAGTACCAAGGTGGCAGTGCAACCAGCAATGAACGGACGAAGGGCAAGCTCAGTTGGTCGATCCATAAACCCAGACAATGAACCACCGTCGGAACCGTTGACAGGTTCATTGGGTCGAATACCGACCAAAAGAGGCTCCATGATTCGCGGGAGCTCGATTGCTCTACATGAAGCGCATTTGGCAATGCGTGCACACCAGGCGCGATCATCTGTATTTGTACTGGCTGAGAACCAGAACCACCGATCGCGTGCAGTGCTCAAGTGGAATCAGCTTTATCACCAGCGGAAACGATTAGTGTCTCTTTGCTTTCCCATCATTGACCCAAAATCCAGCCGCAAGTTGATCTGGGACGCAATCATTATTGTTATCGTGCTCTATAGCGCAATAATCGTTCCCATCGAGGTTGGGTTCCCCGACATCGAGCTTGGAGCGAAGTGGAAGGCCCTTTCGGCGATCGCGGCTGTGGTCTTCCTGATGGACGTCATACAGAACTTTTTTGTTGGCTACTACGAGAACGATGATGAGGCCATGATTACAGATCGCAAGGCAATCGCCCTGAAATATCTAAACTCGTGGTTTTTGCTGGATTTGCTAGCCGTGATGCCGACGGATTACATCATTGACATGATGCCCTCAGAAAGTCAGAGCAAGACGGTCGCGTCGCTTAAGCTCACTCGAATGATCCGCCTTGTGCGCGTTACAAAGCTTGTACGGCTGATCAAACTAAACCAGTTCATTATGAAGATCGAAGACGAGTTGGGGCTTGACTCGGTGCTCACCCGCATGACGCAGTTAATTGGCCAAGTGTTGCTTGTGACGCACTTGCTGTCCTGCTTCTGGCATCTCATTGGGTACTCACAAGATGCAGGCGCGGTAAACTGGATCAAAGCAGCCGGGATCGAGGGTGAAAGCGCCGGGATACGATATCTTTATAGTTTCTACTGGGTCACTGCTACGATCGCCGGTGTCGGCTATGGTGACATTCATGCCACGAATACGTCGGAGCGCATTTTTTCCACGGTGGCAGAAGTTATTGGCGCCACTGGCGTCGGTATCATCATTGGCAATATCACGAAAATCTTGGAAAACTGGAATCGAGAAGCTTCCGCCAAAGTGCAAAAGATGAGCATTGTGCAAGAATTCGTCAAGAAGAAAGCCATCCCACCGAAACTAAAGGGTAATATCTTGCGCTATTTCCGCCACTATATTGCCAAGACAAGCGCTTTCGATGAAAGAGAGCTGCTATGCGAGTTCTCGCTCTCACTGCGTGGTGAGGTACTGCACGAAACGTACAAGAACACATTCTTTCTGATCCCAGCCTTTCAGCGGCTCAGTACGCAGTTTGTCATGGACATGGCGATGTATATCAAGCCATTGCTTGCTGTGTCGGGTGACATCCTCGCCAAGGAAGGTTCAGTTGGCACCGAAATGTTCATCTTGAATGAAGGCATCGTCGAAATCAAGCGCACAGCACCTAATGGTGAATGGATCGTTGTCCTCGAGGTGCTGACAGAGCGTGGGATCTTTGGCGAGTCGTCGTTGCTGCATTACACTCTGCACCAAAACTCGTACACAGCCAAGGCGAACTGCGATCTATATACACTTCCTAAAGAAGACTTTGACCGGCTCATTGAAGAGTTTCCCGATGCTGAGCAAACGCTGCTGACCTATCACCAGGAGCGAAGCACACTGTATGACCGGGTGTTTGAGCAAACGCTGGCACGGTATAAGGTTTTCTTGAACTCTCGCAACAATGACCCTGTATCTGAAATGGTCGGTATCGAGAACATCTACCCGACGCTCACTGTTCTGCTTGACGGAGTCTTGCGGTCATATCGATCCGTGCCAATTCCAATTCTGCAAAAGATGACACTGGACCTGTCCATGGGTGTATCTGTGTTCAACTCTGCGACGGAGAAGAAGAAAATGGTTGGCATTCTGACGCACGAAGGAGAGATCACTCAGTGGAAAAGTATGAAACGCAGACTTGCGAGCCCGATCAGCCCAGACAACGTGTTCAAAGTGCGATGGGACATCCTTGTTTCGATGGCAATTGTGTACTGCGCAATAGCGATTCCGTACCAGAGCGCGTTCCTCTTGGACGAACGTAGTATGAACCGCCCGCTAGAAATCTGCATAGAGATCATCTTTGCAGTCGATCTCGTGCTCAATTTTCGCACGAGCACCACAGACCGTATGGGTCGCTTAGTCACTTCACCACATGAGATCGCGCGCGCCTACTTGCGTTTCTGGTTTTGGATTGATGCTGTGTCCATGTTCCCGCTCTCAGCAGTGTCTTCAGTCTGGGAATCACCTCGCTCGGGCTCAACGACTTCCATCCAGCAGATCCGCGTAGTTCGCCTTGTGAAGCTCTTTCGCGTGCTCAAGATCGCTCACGTTGGCCCGCGGCTGCAAGCGCACCATGCAACACTGCGCGTTGTCCGTCTCGTGGTCAAAGTTGCTTTTATTACGCATTTGCTGACTTGCGGCTACTACTTCGTGTCCGTGACGGCCGCCACCATTTACGAGCAATCATTGGCCGCAGCTATGCCGACGACCAGCCACTTTGACATTTACGTGTTTTGTTTGTACTGGACTGTGACGACCATGACCACTGTCGGCTACGGCGATGACTCACCGAAGAACCCCATGGAGGTGGCATACGTGATCGTAGGTGTGATGATTGGGGCGTCTACATTCACCTACGTGATCGGCACAGTTGCTAGTCTCGTAGAAGAGCTGCATGCGACATCGGATTCATATCGAGAGCGGATGGATCGCTTGAAGGCATATCTGAAGGAGCGCAACATCCCCAAGCCACTCGCGGCCCGTTTACGTCGATATTACGAGTACTACCTCATGCAGCGAGACGACGAGAACGAAGACACGGTGCTAACATCCCTTTCAGACAATTTGCGCAGCCAGCTTGTCCTCCATTTGAACCGTGATGTCGTGAGCAAGATTGCATTCTTTGCAACTCAAGACGATGCCTGCGTGAGCTATCTTATGGGCATTCTTGACCCGGAGTTCTGCACACCTGGCGAGTACGTATTCAAGGAAGGCCAGATCGGCCGACACATGTACTTTTTGGTGAAAGGTGTGGCTGAGATTCTCTTCCACGCCGGTACAAGCCAGGAAGTTGCAGTCGCGACCCTGCTAGAGGGTAGCTACTTTGGCGAGATCGCCATGTTGACGATGTCCAAACGAGCCGCTAGTATTCGCGCCAAGACGTACATCAGCCTGTTCGTGCTCAGCCGTAGTGGATTAGATCGCATCAGCATGCACTACCCAGAAATGGCCAGCAATATCATCCAAGAGTTCCGGAAGAAGATCACAACAATCAAGAAGGCTGCACCTCCGTCACCGAAACGGGAGGATTCGAAAAGTAAAACGCAGCACAAATACACCGTTCTTAATGGAGGCAGCCTATCCGAGTTACAGGAAACGCTTGGAGATCTTGAAAGCATCGTCGGACGCATTGTCGCGATCTACGGAGGGGACGAACGAGCCAAGCGCAAGGCGCTTACATGTGTCATTCAGCATCTGCGCAAGTTTGAGTTTTCCCTGGATGATTTTATCATAGCAGCTGAAGAGATCGCCTATTTACACGAAGGCAGTGCAGCAACGACGCCAGTCACTTCGTTTTCGAAAGCAGGTCATACAACCGTGATGCTCAACAGGTTCCAAAAGCAACTTAGGCGCCGATCTTCGTTTTCTTGATCTTTGACTTCAGTATAATGGTGATTATTCAACGTCTTACTATTGAGGAACACATCTGAGCGTTTGACGATAGCAACGCAGCTACGCTACAGTGGCAATCCCGCATGTTTCTTCCTCTGTCGCGTCTTCGCTGCACAAGCTGCTCTCTTGCTGGGTTTCATCCTCTCGTCTCTCAAGATTCTGGTGTGGGCAGCACGCTTGAAGCGGCGTTGAAGAGCCTGAGTTTGCCCACGTATTCACACAACCATGGGCTAAGACGGAGCTCCGCAGCTGACGTTTGAGCATATCGATGGGATTGAGGCGACGCTGCGGCTTCTTTTCGAATGACAAGTTATACCAAGACGGAAGACCGACATGTGCCCCAGCAGCTTGGGAGAGAGCTCCAGATAAAAACTCGTCCGCTTTTGCTCCATAAACCTACATTGTAAAAAAATATCACAGTGATTAGAGACATGTAAGCTCAGTTGAAGTGATTGCCCTTGCCTTTCGAGCCAGCGGTACCAGGTTTAACAGCATTTGCACCGTCGTATGAAGCTGGAGAGTCATACTTTGGTGGTTGTGCGCGAGCACTTGAACTTCCAGCTGGGCTTCTTCTCGCTTTAGCTTGCTTTCTGCGAGCTGGGTGCATAGCACCTCGATTTGGTTGCGCAATTGCTCACACGTCTGCACCAATACCATTAGATTCACTTTATCAGAAAAAAATGTGCTATGATCGTACCTCTTCGACGTCACGAAGCTGTGTTTTGGCAGCGAGTAGATTGCGTCTCAGTTGTGACTGCTCTCTTCTGATAAATTCAAGTTGTTCCTGTGCGTGCTTTGGCGCCCGCTTGGTCTCTACATCTTCGAGTTGGCTGCTCTCATTGATTAAAGGATTACTCTGTAGAACATCAAGCGACGATTTGGTTCTTAGCGATGATGTGCTCAATGATGCCTGCGTAATAAATAAAATCAATGAGATCTCATTAGAAAGCAGCATCAAACAATGTGCTGAACTAAATGCACTGTTGACTTACCTTGATACGGTCAATTCGCCATCGATGGCTTGGGTTTAATGTCAAAGTTTGTTGCAGGAAAGGGCGAATTTCGGGATCCACATTTTCGAATAAGTGGATAAGGACCGATTCGGTTAGTGCACTGATGATATGCAGCTGCTGCTTGGAGCTAATCATATCACTCCACGGCGCAAGCTGTTGAAGCAGAGTCTTTCCGGTCGCAAGATAGTAGCTATTGATTGAGTTGCAAACCACAGCAATGCAATCAGGGACCTGTCATCAGTCCAGCAAGAAAAGAGTACTTACACAAGGCAACCAAACTGCCAAACATCAGACTGTAGTGTTGGCTGAAATCTTTCGTTCGCAAGAAGAGCTGCGGCAGCTTCAGGCGGACACGACGAAGATTGGAACACACCAATTCCGTAGGTCGCTTCTTGCTGCAGCTTCCTACTTGCTCTAAAATCATAGAGGCATAGACCACGGTTTTTGAAGTGGCCAACATTTTCCAGGGACTATAGAGAGAAACCAGGCAAAGTTAAAATCAGAAACTAGTAGTGCTGTACAACCAGAGATAAATGCTGCAGCTTACGATATTTCCGTGGACCATTTGAGCTTGAAGATGCCAAAACACCAAGCAATCAGTAATTTCCACAATGATGCGCTTAATCGTCTCAGTATCAGTCTTCTTTTCGTTGCCAAAGCTTTCCAAATTGAATTCTGGTGCTTGTGTAATCAGTGCGTAGTTCAGTATCACTGTTATATCACTAGATCCGGCACTATCGTTAGAAATTTACACAGAGAATTGTGACCGAGCGCCACCAATTTCATACAATGCTATGAGAGGAAAAATATTGTCTATACCTGTTTTGGTCTTCGGGGGCGGCCACATTGTTTTGCATCGTGACGCGCTTTTTTGCATCATCAAATACCTCATGAATTTCACACGAGTAGTCTTTGAGGGACTGGTCGCTGACGCTCCATTTCGCGCGCTAACAGAGAAACCACACCATTAGCTTATTTATCCTCGCATACGGAGCTACAACGCTGTGATAGATGTACTTACCGCAGCAGTCAGTGACTCGATCATATCGAGCTCGTAGTCCAACGCAACTTGCGAGGACAAAAATTTCATGAAGACTTTGGTTGATGTGCTCGCATCAGCAGCGACATTCATATGTTGGTGTACGATATCCAAATTTCTCGTGAAGGAGACACACTGGCTCCCGCTGCCCAGGAAGTCGTATCTCAGACGATAGGATGTTGGACCGCTGATCAGAAGTGCCGTGATTTCTGCAGTAGTTGAAGGATTATCCGCCAAATATTGTACAGGCAATTTTAGTTCCTGCGAAGGAATTAACATCAGCGTTTGCATACGATACGATAGACACAACGGCATGCATAGGTCAATGCTTTACCTCATCGATAACCATAGTTGCTGCAGGAAAAGCATCAAAGAGAATTTCCAGAAGTGTCGACGTGATAGATCGAAGCGAGCACATGTAGTGCAATGGAGTTCGACCATCCTAACAATAGTAAACGGGTTTAAACAAAACAACAAGGATAACAGAGTTTAAATGTCTACTCACCTCGTCTACTTGACGAGCAAGCTCGTGATCACGATCGAAAAATTGCCAAAGTAGCTCTGGCGTGACAGAACTGTTCATACATAGATAATGCAATGGGGATCGTCCATGCTAAAGAATCGATGATAGGTATGGAACATTAGATTTAGAGAGGCATCCGAAATTTTTGTTACCTCATCTTGGTTGAATGAAGCGTCTAAGCACATATGGAGCATAGCTCCAACATGGGCTGAGGTGATCGCTTTGTTCATGCAGAGCAAGTGCAAAGGCGTAGCTCCGAACTGTCGCAAATGAAATAATCTGTCAGTTGAGGTGCACATCACTATAATATTCAGAATCTATACACTTACACTATCCGCAAAACTGCAGGTATTGTTTTGACGATCAAAGAAAAAGAACTCCGTCAACAGATCTGGAGTTACGGACTCGTTGGAGCAGATGAAGTGAAGAGGTGTCATATCATTCTGTTTGTAAAGCGGGCAAATTAACATTCAAGTAAGAGGTGTGAATACGTTTTCACACTGCCAACAACAACGTATTTACCTTCGCTTGGTCGGTGATGGATTCAGGAAGGGCTTGGAGTGCGAGCTTCATCATATTGACCGTGATTGATTCGTTTTGACAAAGAATTGTGAGCGGTAGATCTTGGTTCTGCAGTGGACAGCCGAGTTCAACCGTCAACTAAGCATAAACTATAGCAAACGCAAACGTTTTTACCTTGTCTTTCACTTTGGCAGTGTCTCGGGCGACCTTCAATACTTGATCGAGCACAGCCAAATCCAGCTCTGGAGATTCGCAGACCCAATGGAGGATATTACGGCCATCCTAATATATTGCATAGGTTAACCCAGAGATGAGCACATTCCTCAATACCTGATTCATAGGGAGTCCAGCTAACCTTGTCTGATATGAGCGCTGCTTCCGGACAGCAGATGAGCGTGTACAGGAAGGCTTCGTTCTTTAGTGGGGCTGTCATCGCGAGGCAATGAAGAGCAGTTTGCTTTTCCTAGAAAAATTCAGCAATGATAAAAAGTTGACAGAATAAAATCAAAGAATTCGAAGGCATTCGTACATGGTTAGTGATCGAGTACAGATCGTCGCTGCCAATCTGTCGGATCATGTCCAGCTCACAGGCCTTATTGCGACAGAGGTAGTGCAGCGGGAGATTCGCCTCCTTGTCGCTCATAGCCACGCACGCAGGCAGTGACGACGTCAATATCGACAATGCCTGACACGTCACGCTTGGGTTCATGCATAGAACATGCAGCGGCGTTTGTCCCATCTAGACACAGTGTTCCCCATTAGAGCATCTTCACATAGGCGAACACAGCACGAAGCAGTACCTCATCCATGCACCCGGGACTCTCCTCGAACGCCTTGACCATCATCTCCACGACATCCACGAAGTAGTAGTTTGGGCTCAGCGCACAGAGGAGATGCAATGGCACTTGTTCGTTCTATCGAAAGAGCAAATACATCAATCCTCCTGCCGTCCCCACATGCAGACTTCTCTCACGCACCTCCACGGTCATTCGTAGCAACTGCGGATGGTTCAGCACCAGCTCGACAATCTCGTCTTTGGTCTTGCGCTCAATCGCGTCCAGTAGTCCTTGAAGAAGAAGCTCGCTCTCATCGCGCTCGACCGACGTGGCATGTCTGCGCGACCGATTCCCCACGATCATGGCCTTCACGGACTTCTTGAGCATCGTGGCGCCAGCGTAGGAGCTGGCCCAGGCGTACCTCGCCTGGCGCTGCGTCTTTTCGTCAGCGGTGCCGACGTCTATCAGTTGTGGCTGCGGCTGTTCACCGATCTCCACGCACGGCTCCATCATGCTTCCTCCTGGCTCCGAATCCGTGGAAGCCTTTCAAGATCTGCCAATCACACTCACTTGAGTGACCGCCACAGAAATTCATTTTAGTGACGTATTACTGAACGTGTTTAGTGCATACCGTACTATACTATTCGCGTACTAACTACAGTAGTTAGATCCGTATGTCACTCGAGGCGGATGCGCTGGATGGCGACAAAGAGCAGTTGATTCTGCGGCTGGACCACGAGGACCCACTGGTGGCGTACGCTGCCAAGGAGCATCTGCAGCGTGTCGTGAGCGTGGGCCATGAGTCGGATGAATGGATTAGGTGCGATTTCATTTGAACCGCATTTGCGACCATGCTAACAAAGACAGTTGTCATGTAGACTGCTGCTGACAAAGAGCGACCAAGGCCAGTGGCGCTCATCAAGTGGCTATCGCTTCCAAACGCTGCGGTGTCTACTCAACAGAGATTGCGCGAGTGACGAGTGTGAGGCTGACTCTGGGGAAGACGCACCGTCCTCTGCAGACAGCGCTTCCACGGCGAGCAGCCTCGAAGGAATCTTCAGTCACTTTGAGCTTGTGCGGAAGATCACTCTTGGTGTCTTCAGTGTCTCAGACGAGCAGTGCCGTCTCGAGCCGACAGTGTGTTTGGAAGCGTTAGGCTTCCTCTGCAGCATGCTCAAAGGCGTCATGGCATCCAGCATTGCCACAGACACCAAGCTACTTGGCAAGGTGGATCATCTGATGCTTGACGTGGCGAGTTCACTGCATTTATTGGACTTCGGTGAACTTCCGACGTTTTTATCCTGCGCGATTCTCGATTTTCTGGGTGATTATCAAGCCCTGCTTGACAGCCAAGCGGCTAATACGGACACCCTGGATCAGGATTATTCATTGCGAAAAGGATTGTGGACTCAATGCTGTGCCAAGCTGCTGCTACAATCATCCTGTTCTCCTGTAGTGTTGCAGCTGCTCAGGAGCGACGAATCTTCGGACACCTCATGCGCGCACTCGTTTATTGCCCTCCAGAGTCGCTACCCACTGCTGCAGCACTGGATTCGCTTTTCTTCCAATCTCTTGGTATCTGCCCTTTCAAACGATATTTCTGCCATGCGACTTGAGACCGAGTCGATCACGTTTTGCTGTGAGGAGCTTCCAAGTCGCATGCAGCTCTTGGAGATCGTGAGTGAACAGGACGACGTTCTAGTGGACATGTTGAATGCACTTCTACAGAGCTCAACGCTTCTTCACGGCATCAAGACCCCAGTGCACCGCGAGGCAATAGCATCGTTTATCAAGTATATGAACGAGCAGCTGGATTCGGATTTACTCTTCTCTGATACTGTTGCAAAACTCGGAGACGATCATTTGGTGATTCTTGATTTGCTCATATCTTCAGGTACGAAATATCTCTGCTGATCGAAGCAAACATGACCTCATATTCTGTCTTTCTGTTTAGAAACGTCCATGCTGGAGTACTTAATGCGGTATCTGCGTTATCTTGCGTCGGCATGGTCCAGGAGCAGCGGAATATTAAAGTCTCATGACCGGCTGGAGAGCGCGATGGACGTGCTCATACGATTGCGTCTGGAGATTGAAAAGCTCAATGATGCCGGAATCTTCCCGTACAATCCATCTCCTTTGCTGCGTCGACTACATGAGATCGAGCGTCTGTACGAGAACGAAGAGCGATGATTTATGATTGATGATGCAACTGCGATTAGATGGGGTTGATAAATTATGAGTAGTTAAAATATGTAGAGCTACGCTGCGTTGACTCGTCTGATGCATGTGCAGATATGCAGAGTTTTTCTGTTGTTGCCAGTCGCTTCTTCCTTTAGACTTTCGCTTCTTCATCCGTTTGCTGGTGGATGCGAATGCCCCGATGCCGGCGCTTAACCTTGACATGCAGTTGATCTTCCATATACTGAAATTGCCGCACCATCGTTGGAAGCATCGGCTCTGTGTACAAATATCATACAAGATGATGACTTACTGAGCAATGAGCGTATAAAAAGCTGAGCCTTACCCAGCTCTTGCTTCTGGTTCCTTAGAATTGCTGAGTTGACTTCGTTTGCGACGCGTCGGCGTTGCGACTGCTGCAGGAGGTACCCGAGCGGCGACAACGCCTGATTCTCAAAAGCCAATAGAGCCATCGTGTGCTCAATTTCCTGCAAGAATTGTGGCTGCAAGCATGAACACGCATAGAGTCAGCAGATCACGTGCCGAACCATAGCTCCAGCCACGTACGTTCTTCTCGCCAAAAGGCGCGAGGTGCTTGGTCGCAAAGCCCAGGGCTTCCACAACATTCCGCGTCTTGATGAGCTCAATAAGCTCTTGCTTCGCCAGAAGGAAGTCCATTACACGGTTCTTTTCCAGAAACTAAATGACAGTAACGACGTTCGTGACTCACTGTTGAGCCAAGATCAACAGCTAGAACAAGTACCAATGGATCCATTTGCGCCAGTTTTTCGCGAGCAGCCTGGATATGGCCCTCCAAGAGCAAATGCTGGATTGACATACGCTCTTGTACCGCCTGGAGATCCACGTGCGCTATTACAACACAGACGCGCCGTCATCACATGCACCGACCGCAATCCCTGGAGAGCAAAGACGCACGTTTGGTCGCTGAGTCATGCCAGAACGCTTCGGCCACATCTCGGAACCCTTTGCCCACGAGATAATCCATCACGAGTCGATTCATAGACCTGTTGTTGCCACACAAGCCCATACACAATGTGAGCAGCTCATTTTTTTCCATGCTTCAGTCGCCGAAAGCAACAGTCGTTCCCAAGCGTCTGGTCCAAAAGAGTGCAGAGGTCTTGGATTCCTGGTCACTCACTCTTTCGAGACGCGCATGCGGCGCAAGCCCGTTGCCTTCTTGGGCCGGCGGGTGCGGCCCGCGCCCGTCGAGTCGGTCCGTTTGCCCATTCTATTCAGCGACTTTTTACAAAATGCGACCGCAAAAATGGCGCGATCTTGAACCTGCTGGGATCACCTTCGTGCGACATGTTACTTCCCAATGTTCTTTGCAAAATACCCCTTGGCTACCTTCATGCAACACATCCGTCCCCTCAGTGTTCTCACGCTACCTTCGTGCGACCGAATGTTGAAGGAACGCTTTATCTTGCGGTTTGTATACCGAGTGCGCCAAGAAGAACAAGAGGCAACTCGTGGGAAGATGCTGGGCGGCCACATGCGCAAATCCGCCGGCGCCAGTGGCGACTTCGCCATCGCGTTTGTGAACGGGCCTATCACCTTCCGGAGCGAGGAGGGCGTGCTGTACGCGCGTCTGTTCCACATTGTAAGCGTGTCGCTCTCTCGGTCTGTAGCTCTCTGCAGACTCATGCTTCTCTTGAGCAGGTCGATACTGATTCCGACGGATGCATTGGCGGCGCGGAAGGAGCCGCGTTCATCCGGCGTGCGCGACTGCTGAACGATGCCAACAGAGAGGTGAGGATTATCACGTTGGCTGTAGTTGTGATCGACACAGAAGCGCTCAATCCGACTGCTTCCAAGCAGATTTGGCGGCTGGCCAGTGGCGGCAAGTCGCAGGAAAAGCTGAACAAGGACTGCTGGTTTGTGGCCATGAAGCTCGTTGCATTGGTGCAAAGCACTGGGAAGTGCCAGCTGCAGAGTCTGTACGCAGGCGAACCGTTGCCATTGGCTGATTTCCAGTTTGACTGCCCACCGGATAATGTGGTACGAATTCGCGCGTGGACTGGGCCGTATTCACGCAGCCACTAATTGGTCGCACTGTAGCTTCCAGAGGATAACACAGCGCCAGACTTTAAGAGGTCCTTTGTGGTGTCTGTGAGTACGCCCGTGCTGGTCGGATCAGGGTACTCTCGTTACACTCAGTACGTCATCTCGACCAAGGTAAGCGGTCCTCTGTAAACCTACGGCTATAGTTGCTACTTCTGATACAGAGGTCGTACGCGCAGACCAATTGCAGTCACTTTCCATTCCCGACAGCTCAAGTGAAGCGCCGGTTCAGTGATTTCGAGTGGCTGCATCAACGTTTATTGTTGCAATTTCGAGGTAAGTGAAGAGAGAGATCTGGACATCAATGCGTATGATGGGATTGCTCATGTGCTTTTTCCGCCATGAAGGGACAATTATTCCGCCCATTCCGGAGAAACGATGGACAGGGAATTTAGATGCCACCTTTGTGGAAGAGCGACGTCAGGGTTTGGAGCATTTCATTGTGAGAGCATGGCATTTTGATATATGGGCCATGAATTATGAGTGCAACCTAACAGCGATATCTTATATCCTAGAATGAAGTGTGCAGTCATGAAAAACTCTCTCGAACGCTTGAGCTTCAGATTGTGCTCACTGCAAGCAACGAGGTCTGCCTAATTCGGTCGATGCCTGCTCAAACACATTGGTTATTGATTGATTTGTACTTGTGTGATGAACGAATTAGGGCCTAATTGCTGGCAAAGAACTACTCAAAGTAGCTTCGCCAGCTGCTGCATATGTTCCAACTAGTGCCTCCGTGACTTCATTTTGGGGTTCGCTGAAAGACGGAGTCTTTCTGACAACTTCATCAGTTCAACCTGTTGAGATCAAGACAGACGATGACTATTCAAAGGTAACGTTTGTGGTCTGACTTCGATCATGAAAAGCTGGACTGTCACTTAATCTCTTTTAAATTATGCATAGATTGGAGAGCACATTGATGAGTACGAGAAACGGATCCGTGAAGTCAAGCGTTGCTCGGATCTTGTATATGCCGCCCAACGAAGTGAAGGCTACGAGATGTCACGATTTGGAAGCTATCTTACTGCCATGTCTGCGCACGAAAAATTGAACAATGAAATGAAGCGCGTTGCTGAGGTATGTGTGTCCACAAGTTTACGTTAAGATGCGTGGACTAATGCATGCCTTTATCGTTTCAGATCACTGGTGATCATTTTGAATCCATCTCAAACGTCTACCAGGATCAGGTGCGTTATTTTAATTTGAATTTTGGTTGAAATCTTGCACCTGACGTTGCTCGATACGATTCTGGTTGGAAGCTGGATAAACTTTTGGCGATGTACGTATCGATTATTCGTTATCAAGCAGGAAAGGTGGACGCGGTAAAGGTGAGAAAATGAAGTTGTTGTTTTTCTTCGTAGTCGTACCTAATGTATCTTGATTTATATATAGACTGTCATGAACAATCGAGAATCAGCCATTTATGAAGTGCATAAGGCAAATGCGAGTATGCAAAGAAACAAGGAGCGATTTGCTGCCGCGCGAGCCAGCAGTGGTGCTGCTGCATCAGCAATGCGGGCCGAACAAAAGATGGCTTCAGTAAGTGGCAACAGAACTCTTCTCGTCTTTTCTAGTCCCCTAATGTCGTGCGTTGATATCGTCTAGGCTGAAGATCGAATGAACCATGCAAAAGAGCAAGTGCAGTTTATTGCGTCAAGTCTGAAATTTGAGACGAAGCGAATGGATACCGGAAAGACAGCTGATCTGAAAAGCGCGCTTTTGTCACTTGCAAACTTGGAGCTGGACTACCATGTGCAGGTGAGACCGTTGAAGATGATGTTTCCATGTAGCATCTTCTAATATTCTTCATGCGCTTTGTTGTGACAGTCGCGAACTGCATGGGAAAGTCTCATTCCTCTGCTCAACGTTTCAGATCAGGAAGTCGAGGAAAGCCGACTACGCGCTCAGCAAAATGTGGCATATAGAAAGCCAGGCGAGAAGAATGTTGGCCAAATCATTGGTTTGCTGTAAGAAAGAGTACCATATCGGACAGAGTTGCAGGGTTGTTTAGATAATGATTTCTGTTTTATAATTCTGCTGGCTTCTGCATTGTGTGATTATGTTTATGTGTCAAGTGACAAATCCACGGAAGGGTCGATAAGCTCACTATGTTCCGTGATATCCACATCGTTTACCATATCGACGTTTTCATCTGCTGCAATGTCCGCTTCGTCGCCGCCATCGTTGCTTTGATGGCCGTCATTTTCATCGTCATCATCGTCATAAACCTCGTCCGTCATATCATCTTCCTGTTCTGCGTCTTCTTCGCCATCATTGTCTTCTCTCACGGTATCAACGCCTTCCGTGTCGCCGTCATCGTCTTCACCATCATTTTCGTCGGCCGTCCCGTCGTTGTCTCCATCGTCGTCACCTGCGTCTTCATCAGCATCCTGCTCTACCTGGGTATTCTTCGTCTCGTGTGCTTGATGGTTGACAAAAATCACGTCGCCTCCTTCGAATTTCAGGCCGTCAAAAATGGCGAGTTCCTCATTCAGACTTAGATTGGTCAAGGCCTCGTCTTCTTCGCGGCTTCTTGCACTCTGTTCGTTTGACGATGTCGCACTTTCATTTTCCTGTTTCGGCTCGCTTTTGATTGGTTTCGTTTCACTGTCACTCACAACAGAATTTTCGGTATTTTCCTGCTTGATGTTGTCACCATTCTCCTGTTTGATGTCATTGCCATTTTCCGGTTTGATCTTATCGTCATTTTCCTGTTTGATTTTGCCGCCAGAGGAAGCAGCAACTGCAACCTGTATGTCGAGTCAGCCCACCGCAATGAACATTTGATATTTTTGATATGAACAACGAACCTTAGAGGGGAGAATTGAGCGCAAACGAGCTGTGACAAGCTTTTCAAGCGCATTCGCACCATTTTTGGGAGCAGATTGGCGCTATAAAAAGAGAAACGTTAAGGTCAAAATCCAAGTGTGGTAGAAGCATATAAGGCAGCACCACAAATACCTTGTAGAAAGCTTCCAAATTCTTCAAGCCTGCTCGCGTGCTTGCCTTCATGCTCGCACCACATGCAAGAAGCTTAGGATCGTGTGGTTCTTGTGGCTTTGAGTTATTGCCCAATCCACGCGCCCACTTTTCCAGTAGCCTCTGGAATTCGGGTGAAATGGGACCCATTCCACGAAATACAGGGATGACAAGTGCTCTGGTTACATACACAATAAACATTAGCACATTATCCTTTACCATTTCTGCATGATAATTAAGGATACTCACTTCGCGCACGTGACTGTTGCTTTATACTGGTCCACTGTCGTGCCATTTGCCTTACACCAACTTCCGTTTGGATGCTGCTTAAGAAGCAAAAAGCGCTCGCACATCACGATCAAGTTGATGTGCTCTACAGTCTTGTTTTGACCAAAAAATCGCATGCACTGCAAGAATTTGCCGACGACTTCGTATTCGGTGGCTAACATGGCGTGATTCACGTAAACCGGATTGAAAATGATCTTGACTTCGGGCTCAAACAGACGCGGATTCAGTTGAAGAACACCAAAGTTACTCGCGACATCTAGAAGACCAAAAATCATTCGCAATCTAGATCGCACAAAAAGCATTACGATGAGTTAAGGTAGTATACCGCCAAAGTTTTAATGAACGAAGACTTACTGGTCTGCGAAGGTTTCCCAATCGACTCCATCAGGATCAATGGGCTTGAGGCCCTTGTAGGAAGCTCGAAGCGTATTGGTGTGAGCAAACACATCCAAACAGGAGGTGCCAAGTGGAATACCGACTTGTTCTGGAATACATGTACACTATGAGGCTCCTTCATACCAGATAGAGCAGGGCAACCACGTACCAGCATAAAACGTCGCCAGGAGCCCACTAGCGTATTTGGTGAAGATTGTTGGGAACACAAGCTTGCGATGGCACCGCGAGCATTGCTCCAACTATTTTTGACAACAGCTCCGCGTCAGTTCACTCCACAGTCCATCAATTCTTCGTCGATTACTAACCTCAGGAGAATTTCGAATTCCACAAATGGCGCAGAGACTTGAGCAGCGGACCTGCGGACTCTCAATGCTCGGATGCCACCCCAAGAAGTCGGTGACCGAAAGGTTACGAGCTTTAACTATCTCGATCACCTGCTCTTTTAGCCCATGAGCAATGCACGCTTTTTGCAAACTATTACATGACGAACAATCTTAGCGTCATGAATTGATTCGGGCATTAAAGCAGACGTACCTGTATAGACCGATCATGAATGTGAAAATTTCGCGCACATTCATAGTCCATTTTGTGGCAGCTGATAGCTTTTCTCGAACCCAGCGCTGCATTCACAAGAATGAGTGAGCGAAACTAGTTGTGATCGGATCGGATCACTACATATCTTACCTGAAGGTATGGCTCCACAAACTTTTCCGCAAAAGGTTTAATAGGATATCCGGCAATCTGGAAAAGAAACCCAACGTATAAGCCAATTCTACCCAACAGTTCAGTTCAAATGTCACGCATACCTCTCCGATCTCATGCAAGCGCAAAGATGCAAGGTGCCCAAACTTGTCAAAGTTGGAGTGGCTGTTGGTTTCCAGGTTCAAGCACAAAATCGCACGACGAACCTACGCAACCAACAACATGTGAGCTCGATAAGTCGCAAAAACTATAGTCGTTAGAAGACAGCAAGATACCGAGAGTCCGTTCATGCCTCCCTTCCGAAGGTCTTCTTTTGAAGCGCGGTTCTGCTGCATCACGAAGCAATTGCCGCACAAACTACCGTCTGTTGTATTAGGCAGCAGGATGAGAATACCAGTTGTAATATCGTCAGTCGACATGCCTTGACGCACCTTTGAATGGGAACAGCAAGTCTTCGCCTATGCACTTGACGTGGACGTGAAGCCCACAGCCTCCTGCACACGTAAACACGTTGTCTTTCTCTTTGCAGATCACACAGGGAGGATCGACTCGAGGCTGAGCAGCAAGCGCTTGCTGCTGTTGCTGTTGCTGCATGAGTAGGTGGGCTGGCGAGTTGTTCGCAAGCATCCCGTACGACTGCTGCTGCTGCTGCTGCTGTTGCTGCCGTTGAATGTTCATGGCGTTCATGGTGTGCATGGGTTGGCCTTGAAGCGACACGTACTGCTGACTCTGTTGCTGCTGCTGAAGAGACATCATCTGCGGACGCACCTGCGCTCCCATGGATGCCGCTTCTCACATAAGTAAAGGCATATTAGCACACCGTACAAGTCCGTGGTCATTATGTGAGTCCACGCTCGCACCTGAAGATATGCCTGCAAACGGTTGCTGCTGCATGCCAGAGGTCGATCCTGCCGCTGCCGCCGCCATTGGGTTGTGGTACGCTGCTGGGATAGACTGAAGGAACATCGCAGTGTTCATGGTTACTGGTGGCCAGGGCATCGCTGTGGACGAAGCTGCTGAGAACGGTTGCTGCTGTACCGATGTAGCGACGCCAGCGGCCGGCTCGGTCTTCATCCGCTTAACCGGGTCGCCTCCAACGTCCATGGCTTCATCCTCGCGTGGTCTAGCGGTCGGAGGCTGTCCAACCAGCTGCTGGAGCGACGGTGCGAGGCCCCCAGCGGCCGCCGGTCCGGTCTCATTGCTGCTCATGCTGTGCTTGGCTCCGATCGTGCCTTTGCCCCGCTGCGGCAGTGGCACCACACCAAATTAATGTGACCGTGAATTTATGTGAAAAGTCCATAAATACGTCAAAGCGTAATATATCGGGAATGAATAGATTGAAAACTTACCTGAATAAATTACCGTGTTTGCCAATCAAGGAGCATGCTGCCGGTAATGCGAGCAGCTCATGTGGCGGGCGCTGCGCGTGCTGTGCTGCGCCCCACGCGCACGTTCTCGACCGTGATCCACGACGAAGTGAACAAGTTTAATATGGTGGCCACGTACGTATCGTTATCGTTGCAAGGAAAGCGCCGGATCGGCTGTACGAGATGCCAGAACTGACACTCGCCATGCAACCGTGAATGCATGATACAGCGATTGGTGGGCGCCGCGCAGCACGACGGGCGTCGGAGCGCTGCATCAGCTGAACCCCGTGCGTGTCAAGTACATCCGCAGTCATGTGATCGGCCACCTCGGGGGTGACGACCAGGACGCGCTGCCGCTCAAGCCCTATCGTGTGGCTGATATCGGCTGTGGCGGCGGCATTCTGTCCGAGGTACAGCATGCCTGGCTGTTGCATCACCTATCGCATCCACTCACTACTCTATTGGAATGCGCTGCGTGTGGTGGTCTAGGCTCTCTGTCGCATTGGTGGCGACATGGTGTCGGTGGATCCGGGTGAGAATAACATCGAGGCGGCCAAGCGCCACGCTGCGCTGAGCCCCGTGACGCAGACCATCGACTACCGCAACTGCACGTCTGGTACGATCCTGCGTCTCTATTGCATGCGCTGCTGCTGTGTGACTGATTGCTATCGAATCAGACGACCTGGTGGCGCAGGGCGAGCAGTTTGACGTCGTGTGCTCCTTGGAGGTCGTGGAGCACGTTTCCGACATCAAGCAGTTCGTGCAGTCGCTGACTCCGCTTGTCAAGGTTTGACTAGCGCCGTCATACAGCCAATTCATTGATTGACTCACTGACACGAGTCTGCGTCCAGCCGGGCGGCATCCTCTTCATGTCGACGATCAATCGCACGGCACTGTCAGCTGCTCTGGTGATCGGAGCTGCCGAATACGTCCTCGGAATGGTTCCTCCAGGTACAATCAATCCAGAAGTAGCTCATTCCAGCTCAAGTCCCATCTAATGACGTGTTGCTGCTGTAGGAACGCACGACTGGAACAAGTTCGTGCAGCCGGAAGAGCTCAGCATGATCCTCAAACAGGTGCGCTTTAGAACTTACATGTCGAGTGGTATTGTCTCGCTCACAGAGCCACGATGGTTCGTTTTCAGGAGGGAATGGTGATCAAGGACGTCTCTGGAATCATTGGCGAGCCAATGCTCCGCAGCTGGCGGATCCATCCCACGTGCACGGAAATGAACTACATCATGTGCGCAACCAAGCCAGCGCATTAAGAAACGATAAAGAAGACACCATTGTCCATGACATCGATGGTTATCTAGAGTGAAACTGGTCGGCGTCGTTGTAGGACGCAACGAGCGTCTCGTATCGCTCGCTGCGTGTCATAGACAGCTGGGCTTCTTGCGCCTTTGTCGTCGCGTGGTCTTTGAGCATTCGGTGGAACAGACGATCGCGCGCCTTCTTGGTGGAAGGCCAATTCGCGCTGTCGGAGAGCAGAGCGAGATCGTTCCAGTGATGGTTCAGCGCATCTGGAAGTCGCAGGAACTCGGTCAGTCAAGCTTTATAGTCTGATAGGATGAACAATGCTTGATGAGATCACTCACTGGCGCCACTGAACTCCACGAGCACATGCACAGCGTCGCTGCCGAGGCTATCCACTTCGTGTCTAGACCGTGAAAGGAAACGCTTACGCTCAGTATTGATAGTCAGCAAGTTCACCCAACGCAATGCACGCACCGCATGATCTCAAAGGCGTTCACGGAGATGAAGACAAAGGGGATCGTGGACAACTGCGCAGTCGCGATCGCCTCCGTTGACTTACTAGTCTTCGGGAATTCTAGATCCACGAAGATCACGCCCATGGCTTGTTGCCGACCAACGAACTCGAGTTGCTGGGTGATCGAGCAACGAGGATGTTCTTCCAACACCACGAAGGTGTCTTGGATCTCCTCACTCAGGGCGAGTGGCAAGGCCGGCAGGCGATCCATGTCGAACGCGCACATGTTCGTGACTATTCCCGAGGGAAAATATAGCTTCTGCTTGCCCAGCGGCAGCTTCGCGAGGCTCTCGGAATGGTGGAGATCTCCTGGCTTGAGGAACTGTTCATGTTTGTGTCAGAAATGCACCAAACGACCAGCAGGCAAACGAAATGAAGGCTGGAAGCAGTACCTCGAAGGCCTGGGCCATCAGATTCGACGACCCGGAGGACGCGACGCTCACTGATAGGAACCCTGCAATAGCCGACTCGGTGAGCAGAGCGATCGACTGGTGATGCGGGTCGTCATCTGGATGCACTTCAAACATCTCAGCTGCGCAGTGCTCGCTGAACACGAAGCGCAGGCGCAGGGTTTCGTCTGGAAGAACGGTCATCATCCGCTCCAGGATCTTCACGCCCGAGTCCATGGACAGCATCACGAGTGGGATGCGAATCGCTTGTGGGAGATCGGCCGGGATCTTGACCTGTTGGGGCTTGGCTTCCATCCGCTGGATGATCACGACGCCCTTGGCGCCTGCTTCCTGGGCGAACGCTGCTTTCTGATGAGCTGGGCAGCCAAAGATGCTCTGCTCCAGTCATGAGAGAGTGGTTAGCTGTCGTCAGAGCAGCGGATTGAATTCAAGCTCACCGGCACGAGCAGATACTTGTCCGTAGTGTTGCTGGCTAATGGCGAGCAGGCGTCCACTGGATCTGCGAGCGCGATCTCACGGAAGCTGCAGCTGGGCGGCGTTCCGTCCCCAGAGAGCACGGCGTAATACGCCTCCTCGCTCTCTTTCTCGCCAATGCTCAGCAGCTAAGACATGCACATTGGGGTCTCTAGACAGCCTTCGCGGGATCCTGGGCAAATGCACTCACCACATAGTCGTAACGCACGACAGCATCGCCATCGGTTGCTGAAGTCTGCTCCAAACAACGCTCGTTGTGCGACTGGAAGCGAAGCACCTTGGGCAGCGTCGCCTGCTGCAGCTTCTCGATGGCGCTTGGTAGGTTATCACGCTCAAGCGACTCGCCATTGATCTGGATCAGCCGATCTCCGATCTCTGCGAGGCCTGAAGCCTCGACGTCACGACTTCGCCCTTGAACGTCCACGAGAAACTCGAGGATCTCCAGATTGGCGCCCAATCTCAACCCCAGAGGACCATCCGCTGCCACCGTGACTTCGAATTGCGTGGCCTCCGGTTCACAAGCCGCTGCTGCTGTTGCTGTTGCTGCAAGCAACGATACGAAGACCGAGAGCCATCGAGCCATCACTTCCCAACCGCTGCGACCCAGCGACTCTTCCCAATCTCAAGACAAGGACACCGCATGCCTCAAACACATTTATTCCAAATACCTTTCTTACTTGTCTCTTACTGAGCCGTCGTGACCACGAGGCCGATGGTCTCGTCGCCCACGCGCGAGATGCCACAGATATCGCACAGCGAGCCCTTGAACTCCGGACGGTAGGCCGCCGCGCAGTAAGGGCACCGCACATCGCGGTCGCCCAGATACAGCGGCGAGTACGAGCGCGCGCAGAGCACGAAGGGCTTCGAGTCCTGGTACTCCAGCTGGTGCTCGTTGCGAGCTTCCTTCTCCGACTTCTGCAGCACCTTGCGAGCCGTAAGGCGCAGCTTCTCGTGGCGCGGGTGCGTGGCGACCTCCTGGATCTCTAGCAATCGGCGGCAGAACGACGCGGCCGTGATGAAGTTGCTCGACTTGAACGCGTTCGTCATGGCGATCTTGAGCGTCAGCACGAGATGCGGCGGCTGCAGCTCGCAGTGCGTGAAGTACGCGCTGAGCTCAATGTTGCGCTTCGGGTCGCTCTCGAGCGGGAAGCGAGCGACTTCGTTGCGAATGCGGCAGGCCAGCAGGTACTCGCGGCAGACCGAGAGCAGGCTCTTGACCTTCTCGGCTTCCTCCTTCGTGTCCACAGCCAGGAACGGGATCGAATGCAGGATCTTGGCGCAGTTGCTAATCACGTCTTCAAACTTGGCGCCAGTGAACGCGCGGTACGCGTCCTTGAGCGTCTCCACCAGCTGAGCGAAAGACACAGCGATCGAGGGCTGACCGTTCTCGTTGCGCTGGAGCCAGGAACGAAGCGGCGAGTAGCTCGGCTGCGTGGGCACCGAGGTGGCAGCACCAGCGTAGATCGCCATGAACATCGGCTTGAGAGGTTCAAAGTTCACGACACCGATCTGGCGATGCAGAAGCTGCATGGCCGTGGCAAAGGAACCAGCCGCCGCATGGTCTGCAGCGAGAGAAGAGTTGCGAACCCACTGGACAGCCAGACTCGTGCCAGCCGTGGGCGCGGCCACGAAGCCCGAGTCCATCGAGAGCGACGAGAAATCGTTATCCAGCGCTTCATCGAGAGACGTGCGATCCGCAGTCAGCGAGTCGTCCAGATCAAGGTCGCCATCGTCACCCCAGGCATCTCCAGCCGCATCCAGAGCCAAGTCCATGGACGTCTTGCGCGTGGTGCGCTCCTCGACCGATCGGCGGCTGCTGCTCGAGTCCTGGCGCTGAATGCTGCGCTCGGCCTCGCGCTTCTCGGCAGCGATGGCGTGGTCCTGGATCGTCGGTTCATTGATCTCAACCAGAGGCCAGTTTTCGTTCTCGACCTTGCTCACACACGGCGGAGGCATCATCAGAGTCGCGTTGGCGCGCATTTCGCGAGCCAAGAAGGCGTCGACATCAAACTGCGGGTTCGTTTCCTCCATCAGCTTGCGCAGACGCTCCACGTGCTCGTGCAGTCCGTACGTCGCAGCCGTGAGCAGCGCAAGACTGTACTGGCCCGCCGACTCCAGCGTCAGCACGCTCACCTCCATGTCGCCCAAGTACAGCGCGTTGTGGAAGCGAGCCATGATGTCGTTGCGCACCTCCGAGATCTTGAGCATCTTGTGCAGCTTGTCCCGGTTGCCCGTGACCAGGTAGAGGAACGACAGACGGTCAAAGTTCTTGGTGCGCTGGTAGGCCATTTCCACGACCTGGATGTTGCCCTGGCGCAGCGCTTCGACGCCCAACTGGTGCCAGCACTTGCTGTCGTCCAGCTCGTAGGCCGAGTTGAGCGCCACCTCGAGATTGCCGCAGGAGATGGCCAGCTTGAAGCGGGTCTTCTCGTCGTTCACAAAGTGCAGCGCCACTTCCGGGTAGCCCTTCTTGGTCAGGTACGAGATGATGGCCTGGCCACACAGACGCGAGTGGCGCACCATGCGCATGACCTCCGTGTAGTTCTTCTTGCTCAGCGCAATCTTGAACTCGCATTCGGTGAGATCCACGGCCATGGTGCGCATCTTGGCTTCACGGTCCAGGCAGTACAGCTTCGAGCCTTCGAGGTGCGTGAGGTACACCGGCACGTCGAGCGTGCGGATGATGCCGTTGTCGCCGTTCGTGAGCGAGTACTTGATGTGGTTGAGCGTCGTGTAGACGAAGATCTCTTCGGGCGAGTTGGCCCAGATGCCGCTCTTGATGCGCACCGACTCGGTGATGGTGCTCAGGTGGTTCAGCTGCTTGTCGGCCAGCACGATCGAGTGCTTGCTGATCAGCGCCACGTACTCGTAGTTCGGGCTCCAGACCACGTACTTGACGCGCGGGGCCTGCACATCGGCCAGCACGCGGCGGCTCTGGGTCTCGTACAGCACCATCTTGTCGTCGATGTGCAGCAGCACGCGGCCGACGATGCCGCCAAAGTACAGGCCGTCGGCCGTGCCGTTGGGCGGCGTGATCTTCTTCGTGACTTCGTTCTGGAAGTTCTTGATCACGATGTGGCGCGACTTGTCCAGCACGGCGAAGCGGTTGCGCGCCACGAAGACGGCGAACAGGCCCTGGCCGCGGTTCGACTCCGAGGTCTCGCCGTTCGAGCCCTGGCTGAAGGTCACGAGCTCGTAGCTGCCGCCCTCGGCGTCGCTGCAGAGCAGAATGCTGTGCGAGCTGCTCGACTGGTCGTACGGGTTGTAGTTGAGCGCACGCGGCAGGTTGCCCATGCCCGTGCCGGCCGTGCCCGTGCGGCGGATGGACGCCACGGGCACGTCGCTGCCGTCCAGGAACGAGTACATGCGCACGTAGCGCTCCTTGGTGTAGTACGCGCGGCCTTCGTGGATGTCCATGGCGGGGCGTTCGCGCTCGAGCTTGAACACGATCATGCCCGAGTCGTGGCCGGCAGCCAGCAGGTTCTGCGTCGGATGGGCCTGCAGCATCCAGAAGCGGTCGTTCTCGCGGCGGAACGTCTGCAGCCCCATGCGCTTCGAGATGTCCCACACGCGGATGGAGCGATCCTCCGAGTTACTGATGATGAGCTCGTGGCGCGGGTGGAAGATGACGCACGAGATGTTGTTCGTGTGGCCGCGCATGGTGTCCACCTCCCACGCCTTGGTCTCGTTCATGCGCCAGAGCTTGACCTGTCGGTCGTCGGCGCCAGACACGATCAGCGGCAGCGTCGGGTGGAAGTTGGCCCAGTTCACGCCGCGGTCGTGGCCCTCGAGCACGTACTTGACGATGGCGTCGCTGGCGCCAAAGATGTCGTGGTTGTTGGCGCGCACGGGCGTAACGTCGTCCATGGCCGAGGGCGCGCCGCGCACCGTCTTCTTGCGCAGACCCGTGGTGTCCCACACGCGCACGGTCTGATCGAGCGAGGCCGAGACGATGAGGTCGTCCTTCGGGTGGAAGGCTGCGCACATGACGTAGTGGTTGTGACCCGTGAGGATCGACACGCACGAGCGCGACTGCCAGTTCCAGATGCGGATGGTCTGGTCGTCCGAGCAACTGAGGATCCACGGGTATTCGTGGTGGAACTGCACCGTGCGGATGTAGTCCAGATGGCCCAGCAGCGTGAACAAACAGCGGCGCAGCTTGTAGTCCCACACCTTAAGCTTGTAATCATCACCGCCCGACACGAAGAGCGGTTGCGTGCGGTGGAAGTCCACGCCGCGCACGGGGCCGTCGTGCTCGTCGAAGCGGTCGAGCAGCGTGCCCATGCGGTAGTCCCAGAGCTGGATCACGCCATTGTGCAGCGACGTGAGGATCCACGGGCGGCTGACGTGGAACGCCAGGCCCTTCACGCGGTTGCTCTTGGACTCGAACTTGGTCAGCATGTTCGCCCACGTGTCTCGCAAATGGGAGCTCCTCGATATCCTCCCCTCCGCTCCGCCCTCCTCTCCTCGACTTCAACTAACCGGTTACGCAAGGCCCTCCATTTCACCCAATAAAGTCTGAGGCGAATGGGGTTTTAGCCACTGAGAACAGTCGGTCCAGATGGTGGCAGCAGTGTGTCCAATCAGAAGCCAGTGAGCGACCCTTGGCCCAACCAGAGGGGGCCAGCACACACAACTCGCGTTTTCATTCGCGAATTTCTCGGCCAACGAAAACGCCCTAAGCCAAAGCAGAGAAGCAAGGTAACCAACCTACTCTGGGGCTTCAAGCACGAAGCCAGGGCCTGACTCACGAGTGTTGATGAGCAGACGCGAGCCATGGAGTCCACTGCGACCACAAGCAACGAGCAGATGTCGGCAGCGGCAGTGGCTGCGGCTGGAGTGAATGCGCTGCAGATCGACCCGCAGCAGTTTGCGCTGTACCAGCAGCAGCAGGCCCAGTTCATGCAGCAAATGGTAAGGGGTTCTGGTGGCCGCGTGAGTCTTGTTGAGCAGTGGAACTGATGGACTCGTGCGTAACTCCGTAGATGGTATGGATCTTTCTCCTCAAGAGGTGGCGATGGAAGGAATTGAAGAGCTTAACAGTCAATTGGTGAAATGCTTTGTAGCAACAACAGCCCAACAATGAGCAGCTGCGTGCGCTCTACAACAGCAACATGATGATGCTGCCCCAGTTCATGGTACGCCCTCCCATATTACACAAAGACTGCTTTGTTTGGCTCATTATGGGACATTGTGACCAATAGATGAATCCAGCGCTGTACTCCCGCATGGCGACGGCACAACCGGGCTCCAAGGTCGAAGAAGAGGAGCCCGTGTACGTGAACGCCAAGCAGTACCATCGCATCATGATCCGACGTCAGCAGCGAGCCAAACTGGAAGCCAAGCTCGGCAATGCGCGTCAGCGCAAAGCTTTCCTGCATCAGTCGCGCCACAAGCACGCGATGCGACGCCCTCGAGGCCCTGGAGGTCGCTTCTTGACCCGTGATGAGATCGAGGCGCTCAAGAACGGTTCGTTGCGTTTCGAAGACCTGCCTTTGAAGGCCAATGCGGCCTAAGAGCAGCCCTATCGAACCGATTGTCGTCTCCTTCCGCGTCTTTTTGCCCACTGACTCCTCATTTAATATTGTATGTTATGAATCCAAACGCAGTTCCATTGCCAGTTACGTTTCTAGAGCTTGCTGCTCTGATGCGATGCAGATGCGTGGTGCCGATCGCGTTGAACTTCCTTGGCGTACCTTTGCAGCACGGGCGAGTCCTGCATCAGCAACTGCAGGTCACTGCGTGGCAGAAGAAGCATGTGCGTCGCAGTCTCAACAGTCACATTGTACGGCACGGGCTCGTCGCCCAGAGCTTCTCGCTCGCCAAACACGCTGCCGTCCGCCAGCGAATACGGGTCTGGCGAGCTCACGCGAACTTTGCCAGCACTAGAAGCAAAAGCAGACATCATGTCAGTCCAGATTTGTGAGCCAATGAAGAGATCAGAGTGAGCTTACCAAACGAAGTAGACAGCCGTTGGGAGAGATCCACGGGCACAGATCGTTTCTCGAGGTCGATACACATGGGCAAACAGCGGGATATTTCTTGATGCCGCAATCCGCTCGATTTCTACAGACAGCGAATTGAATTAGCACGCAGTGAGATGGAGATCTGAGCAAAGTAAGCGCTAATAGCGTTCCCAACCGTCTAAGATCACGTTGGATGATGGCCACAACAAGCGAGCAACTGCAGGCGACAGTGCAGCAGACGAGTTCCGCATGTAGGATGCCGAGGTCACATCCACCGATGTCATACAGTAGCGATAGTTGATCATCATGCTGAACGAACGACTGAGAGCATGCGGAGTCGTGTCGGCCAGGAAATTGATTTGCTCCACTTGAGCCCCATTTTGCAGGTGGAAATTCGCCACTGAATCGAGAATTTTGTCTCCCTTGCGTTCGAAGAGCACGTATTTGGCACATGCAATTGTCAGGATATCGCCGATCGCGCCTACAAGCATCTCATCCTTGTGCCAATTGACAGAGCTGAGCTGCTTCAGAAGCCACTTGCCCAAGGCCGCCTTGGTCACGCCAAACTTCACAGAGAGTCTCTGAGCCTGATCCTCGTTGAAAAAGTGCTGGTTTTCAACCGCATTACGAAGCGCAGTTTGGAACCATTGAGCGAATCCAGGGACGGGTGACAGCGTCGCGGCGACCTCGCACTGCGGAAACTGGGACGTGACTCGCTCCATGGTCAAGAACAGCAAGTGACTCGCAATGTTCAGTCCACGCAGTCCACCGTTGGCGTTTGAGACCGAGTAGAAGATTGCATGAGTCTGCGGGCGATCGCTCGTCGGGACTTCGTTCTCCAGGATGCTGTCGATGCGATTGCAAAGGTGATCCATGACCATCACTTCCACGAACACCAATGGGGATTCCGGCATGTTCATGTGAAAGAGACCGTAGCAGAACCGATTTGGCCCGGAGATGCGTTGATCCAGGTCCTTCCAGCTGCGGATGGCATGCACGCGCTCATTGCGCAGCACGAACGAGACTAGCTTTTCGGACGTTGGCTCGATGCGCCGGAAGCGCATGCCGGCCTGCGTCGCGAAGAGGTCGCGCATGACCACATCCAGGAGCTCCAGTGCCTTGACGCTGGACCTTGGCAGCTCTGTGCGGTTTTGCTTCAGAATAAATGCGAGATCCACTCGCAGTCGCAGCAGGAACTTGGGGCCTGGAGGGATCGAGCCCACCAGCAAGAAGAACTGCTCCGCCAGCGGCACGAGGCCGCGCTTGATGCTCTTGGAGATGTTGGGGTCGTTCTCGCGTTGAAAGCCGAGCGATGCAGCCATCACGTTCAGTACGAGGCTCGAGCGCTCAATGGATGGCAGCGTTTTCACCATCATGGACAGATCGCGGATGCCCAAATCCACAGCCAGCGCCAACACCAGATCCAGCTTCTGCGCGGCATTGAAGAACTTGTAGTCGTGGCAGAGCTGCAGCGCCAGCTCACGTCTCCGCTTGAGGCCGATCACGAAGCCATCCCGCACGTCTCCGCCCAGGATTTCCTATCCCAGCAGCCACAGGTAACGCGTCAATACTGATGCACAGCTCCAAGCGCTTCGCTCTTGACTTACTTTGACGTCTTGCGTGAACTCCTGACGGTCGAAACGCACGCTGGTGCTGGTCTGTGTATGCATCAGCATCTTCTTCTTGTGCTTGGCCGCATTGCGTCGCAGTTGCTCGCGGATCCACTCGTCATTGCCCTGGAAGCTTCCGCTCATGGCGCGCTCCATGTTCAACCTCCTCTATTGGAACTGTTTCGTCAGACGTGAGAGGGAGGGGGTAGTGCATGTGCATTCACTGTACTCTGATTTGGGAGGCAGTGTACCACTGAAGGGGTACACTCACCGTGTGGGTTGGTAGGCCCAACGACCAAGATGGCGGATCGCAGCGGCATCTACTTCGGCACGATCCAGGGCGCGGACCTGGTGCCCAGCAGCGTGACCAATGGCCAGGGCACCTCCGCAGGGTCCGGCTCCGGCACGAACAGCCACTTGGAGGCTGCCATTCGCGCTGGCAACGTCAACACATCCGAGAACATCGAGACCGAAGTGCTGCAGCTGTCCGAGAGCAGTCAATTGGCGCAGGAGAAGCATGCGCAGCTACTGCGACGCATGGAGGCAGAGAAGCGGGCGCGAAGCATCACCGTCCCCACGAGCGTTGACGAAGTGGTCTTGCGTCTGCGGCAGCTGCAGCAGCCGATCACGCTGTTTGGCGAACGACCGGCTGATCGACGCGAGCGATTGCGAGACTGTCTGTCCAAGCTGCAGCTCGAAGTGGAGGACAATGGATTCGTGCGACAGATGCTGGAAGAGATGCAGCAGCAATCGTCGATCGACGCGGCGGCGGCGGCTGCGAGCGCTAGCATATTGGGCGACGGCAGTGTTCCATCAACTGATCGAACGCCGGCCAGCACCAAGCCCACAGAGGACCAGTTGTTTTACATCCCGATCAAGAACAGCGATCTGAAGCAGGCACGCACCGCCATTTTCACATACGCAGGTGAGCGCACAGCGAAACGACTGAAGCAAGAGCGAGTGGCAAACACACGAACACTGGAAGAGAACGAACAGACCGTGGATCGCCATGCAGCCCAGCTCTACGTCACTGCGCAGAAAATGGTGAACGTCGCGAGTCAAAACGGAGATGTCCGGCCGATGGCAAGTGTGCGGTACTCAAGCGACGCGAGTCATGTCGCGACGGGCTCGTGGAGTAGTCTGGTCAAGGTCTGGGATGCGCAGAGCGCTGCTGAAGTCAAGGTGTTTCGCGGACATGAAGATCGTGTCACTGGCTTAGCTTGGCATCCGTCGCGCGCATTCTCCGACATGTCCGACCAATCAGACGCTGTGTGTCTCTGCAGTGGTTCGGCTGACAGCACGGCTCGGCTTTGGAGCGCTGCCCGCAATGAGCCTCTCGCAGTTCTCAAGGGCCATCGCGCTCGACTGGCCAAGGTTGAATTCCACCCGTCCGGCGACTACATCGGCACCACAAGCTTCGACCACACCTGGCGACTGTGGGATGTGGCCACAGCGCAGGAATTGCTGCTCCAGGAAGGCCATTACAAAGAAGTCTACGCGATCGCGTTTCAGAAGGACGGCGCACTGGCGGCCACGGGCGATCTGAACGGCATTGGCCGCGTGTGGGATCTGCGCTCGGGTAAGGCAATCATGCCTTTGCAGGGTCATTCAAAGCAGATTCTGTCGATGGATTTCTCGACCAACGGCTACGAATTGGCCTCTGGCAGTGACGACCGAAGCGTGCGTATTTGGGATCTGCGCCAGCGCAAGTGCTCCTACGTGATCCCGGCGCACAGCAACCTCGTGTCGGAGGTGCGCTTTTCCCCCGAATCAAGCGAGCTGCTGCTCACGGCATCCTACGACGCGACGCTCAAGCTCTGGCGCTCACGTGACTGGGCGCTCGTGGCCACTCTGCGCGGGCATGATGGTAAAGTCATGGCCGCCGACTTTGCCCGTGATGAGAAGCACGTCGTGTCCTGCGGCTTTGACCGCACATTCAAGTTCTGGGCGCACGAGCAGGAGTTCTAGACGTACTTAGTAGAGAGACAGAGAGGCATTCCATTTGATACCTCCTGTGAATGAATCCATCTGTGAGACTTTGAGTGATTGGTGCATAAACGAGCCCAGTTGTCATTGGCAGCCAGTCATACAAGCATGGCCCAGCGCACGAGAAGCGCGAGTGAGTCGTCGGACGAGGCGGACTGGCGCGCCTGCGTCGAGTACGAGACCAAGACGGTGGCTGTGGGCGACCTGGCCATCAAGGTCTTCCAGATGGAGGAGCTGCCCGTGGCTGCTTCGCTGTTCATGCTCGCCGAGATGGACGCCAACGACATGGAGATCTCGGGCAAGCGGCTCTGGACGGGCTCGCACTTCTTATCGCGGGTAAGTCAGACTCATGACGCTGCTGCGTTGCTCATGCTAACGCTGCTGTGTTGATAGTACATTTGGTGCCATCCGGAGCTCGTGCGTGGCCAGAAGATCCTTGAACTCGGCGCTGGCACCGGCACTTGCAGTATCGTGGCCATGAAGCTCGGAGCGCATGCCTGCGTTGCCACGGATGGCGATGAAGAAGTCGTAGCGCTGCTGGCCAAGAACATGGACGTGAATGAGTGCAGCGAGACTGTGAAGACGCATTCGCTGTTCTGGGGCGACGCTGCGTCCAAGCGCGTGTTTGAGGAGCAATTCCCGACGGTGTTTAGCACGACCGACCTGATCCTGGCTGGAGACGTGCTCTACAAGCGGGAATTGCTGCCGCTCCTGTTTTCTACGGTCATTGATGTGTTCGCCAGTCGCGGCCAAGCTGCGTGCGCGTTCGTGCTGTGCCATATCCCACGAGCTGACGTGACGCACGAGGCCGTGCAGGAGCAAATCCGCTCGTCCGGTTTGCAGTTCAAGGAGCTGCTGCTGCCAGAAGAAGAGATCAATCGCGTGAAAGAGGCGTTAGAAGAGTGCCCCATTGAAGATATTGAGCGCGCACGATTGTACTATATCACGTCGCCGCCGTCCACGGCTTAGTAGGTCTATTGGTGTCTATCATCAAGTAGTTACTGTGAATGTATGCTGGAGCTGAATTAATTCTATGGCATCTACTCGTCATCGCTATTTTCCTCGTCACTGGAATCCGAATCAAGCAAGCTGAATGCGTTGACAGCAGCTTGCTGGTGTCCCTTAGCAGCCTTCTTGTTGCTCGGCTTTTCATCTTCCGAGTGAATTTCGCCGTCTTCAGTGAGATCCTCATCACTATCCACCTGCTCTTCCTCACCGCTTTCTTCGTTCTCAGCCGAATCCGCTGCCGCCTTTTGGCGCTGCAAGTACTGCTGGATGTTCTCGGGCGTGAGGTTCTTCCCCTTGTAATCCGGAGGCAGGAAGAACAGCGGCAGAATGCCATCCACAGTATCACGCACGAGCTCTGATCCAGCGCGCTGGTGGTCGGGGCGACCGCGTCGGTCGGTACGGTAGCCACGCTTCTCGGCGTACGCTTCGCAGATCGTCCATGGGGTCCATTCCTACGAAGAGTGAGTCAGAAAACTAGCCAGTACTACCAGCACAGGTATTACGTGCTCACAATTTCTTCCTCGATGCCATCGAACTCCTGCGTGCGGGGCTTCAGGTCGAGCACCTTCTCCATCACTGTGTGCTCCGCGAGGAATCGTACCGCTGAGTAAGGCTCGCGGATCTAGTTTACCATTATCATTGTCAGATGAGCTGTAGCACCCGAATGGTGTGCAGGAGGAAACGAAGAGCATACCTGCGAGTACGGATACAGGCCACACAATTCCTGGATGTGCTTGGGCAGCTCAGCGATGGGGAACACAAGGCCGGGGCAATCACAGATGCAGATTTCGGGTGTGATGAGAATTGATTGCAATCGCTTGGTGTGACCAGGAGTGTGCGACACGCTCACAATCTTCTTCCCGGCTAGCGCATTCAGCACACTGGACTTACCGACGTTCGGGTGGCCAATGAGACCAATCGTGACCTTGACGGACGTCGGGTTCTGCGCCTCAGCTGGATTCGCCAGCTTGTCCGCGGCAGCAGATTTCAGTCGAATGCTGTGATGACCCTTCAGTTCCAAATGCTCTTCTAGGTCGCATCGCTCGCAGAGCAAGTAGCCGCGTGCAATCGCGTCGGCCTCATCCTTCACAATGGCGTCCTTGCTGCTGGGAATGCCTCCAAGGGCGCACGACATGCACGCAATGATGGCATCGTCACCGCCACAATGTTGGCAAGTGAGCGTGGTTGGGCCTCCATCGTTCGATTTTGAAACAGCTTTCTTCTTTGCTTTGGCACGGCGTTTGCCGCCCTTCGTCTCCTGTTTCTGCTCTTGTTGGTCATTGAACTCCGACAGACCGGCGTTCAGCTCCTGTGCGATCTGCTCGGCCTCCGAAGCGTCCACCCCACAGGATTGCAGGATCTGGACAGCGCCCTTGATCGCAGACGCATCGCCTACCTCCAGCTTCTTACTGCGCAACACCAGCACAGCAAGAGCGATAGCCGTCAGAAGAGTAAAGCAGCGCCACAGATTCAAGAGATGCAGACCCACCTCAGCACACGACGGCGAGCGCTGACGTCAGTATCTCCGTAGACAGCAGTCGATCGCGACGAAAAGCAAATGAACTGGGCCTTGGGGAACCGCTTGGTCAAGTAAACCTTCCACAAGTCCACGACGAAGCGCGGCACGAGATCGACCTTGTTCAGCACGATACGGATAGGCTTCTTCATCTCGTTTGTCACCAGATCGTACACCGACGGAGGAATATGCAACAGCGGGTTACGGATGTCGGTCACAATGACGATCTGCAACAGGCACGACGGCAAGTGTCACGCTCAGCCCAACAGGAGAAATAGAGGCGATTGTCAGAGTATACGTACGTGAGTGGCTCGCTCGGTCACTCGCCAGAGCTCACGCCAGACCTCGAGATTGTGCTCAAAGTGGTTGAGCTTCTCGTTCGGGTACTTTTCGTGGATCTTGGTGAGCCATCGATCGAACATGATGCTCTCATTGTCGTCGACTGAAAAGTCGCAAATACAGCCAGCGCAATGTGAGAGGCAGACCATGAGCAAGTACTAGCTCACTCCACGCACCTTTCTGCTTGGTCATGGTGTAGTTCCACTTGGGGCGTCGCGGATGGTCCATAATCGGGTCGCGCGGGATTTCGCCAGCCAGCAATGGCGTCAGCCGCTTTGCCATGGCCAGCGGCTTCTGACCCTCCATGAGTCGCAGTTGGATCTGCTCCTTGGTCTCTTTCACGAAGAACGACGAGAGCTCCTTGCCCACGGCATCCTTGTTGTTCTTGCCCAGCGCAACGGTCAACTTCAGTCGCGAGCCAATGTCGTCGGCCAGATCAGCATTGCGCGCGTAGAAGTCAGGCTCTTCACGGAAGGACTGCATCGACTGGTCGCCTTCGTCAAAGACCTGGTCCTCCAGATCCTGCTTGTCCTCGTAAAACTGCCCGTACTTGTCTTCATTCACCGCCGCATCGACCTTGGCGGCCTCGTCCTTGCGGGTGGCCAGTCGCTGCTTGCGCGCACGCAGCTGCTGCTTCTTCTGCTTGCCACTGAAGCCCGAGGCGCCGCCGAGCTTGGCGCGCTCCTTGCGCTGCTGCTTGAGCAGGTCCAGCTCCTGGCGGCGGCGTTCCTGCAGCGCAGCTTCTCTGATCGTGCCCTCCATCTCTCTTTGGGTTGATTCGGTCGCAGGCCAATGGTGGTCATCCAGTCAAACCACGGTAATCAGAATGTCAGCATAGTGTGGTGCACACTATTCTGACCCAAAGGCTAAAGAGGCCGCGTCGTTTCGAGTGCCCAGAGGGAAGGAGTCGCCGAGGGCAGGAAGCCATGCAGCTGCGCCACCTGACGTCGCTGCTGCAGGCCACGGAGGGCATGTGCAAGGTCACAGCCGTGGCCTGGTCGCCCAACAACCGCCGCCTAGCGGTGGTCACGGTCGACCGCGTGGTGCACATGTTCGACGCGCAGACGGGCGAGCGCAAGGACAAGTTCTCGACCAAGCCGGCCGACAAGGGCGAGAAGAACTACGTCGTGCGAGCGCTGGCCTTCTCGCCAGACTCGTCCAAGCTCGCGGTCGCGCAGAGCGACAACATCGTGTTCATCTACAAGATCGGCCTGGACTGGGGCGACAAGAAGAGCATCTGCAACAAGTTCCCGCAGCCGTGCTCGATCACGAACCTCACGTGGCCCAACACGCACCCGAACGAGATCGTGTTCGGCCTCGCAGACGGCAAAGTCAAGGTCGGCCAGCTGCGCAGCAACAAGCCGGCCACGCTGTACGCGTCCGGGTCGTATGTCTCGACCGTTTGCAGCAATCCCGAGGGCACCGCGATCCTCTCGGCCCACTACGACGGCTCGATCTACCGGTTCGTATTCGACGATATCAATGGAGGACCGACCCACACCAAGATTGCCGTGCATTCATGCGTGCCTTACGCGTTGTCCTGGGGCGAGAGCATTCTCGCGGCGGGCAACGACCGCAAGGTCACGTTCTATGACAAGGACGGCGGCATGATGCGCACGTTCGACTACTCAAGCGACGACAAGTGCGGCGAGTTCACGTGCAGCGTGTTCAACCCCACGGGCGACTCAGTCGTGGTCGGCAACTTCAACAGCTTCTACGTGTACAACTTCCAGGTCAAGAGCGATTCGTGGGAGGCCGTGGGTGTCAAGCACATCGAGAACCTCTACTCGGTCACGGCCTTGGCTTGGAAGTGCGACGGTAGTCGACTGGCTGTGGGTTCTGTCTGCGGCGCGCTCGATCTGTACGACGCCTGCGTGCGTCGGTACCGCTACAAGGGCAAGTTCGAGTTCACGTACGTGTCGCTGAGTCAGGTGATCGTCAAGCGGCTCTCGAACGGCGCTCGCGTCGTGATCCGCTCGGCGTTTGGCTGTGAGATCACCAAGATCAACGTGTTCCAGGACCGGTTCCTCATAGGCAACTCGACCAACACGCTGATCGTGGGCGATCTGGACACGGCCAAGATCAGCGAGGTGCAGTGGCAGAGCACGGGCTCGGAGAAGTACATGCTCGAGAACGAGAGCGTGTGCATCATCTACCAGGCTGGCGAGCTCTCGCTCATCGAGTATGGCCAGAACGAAATCTTGGGCTCTGTACGCACAGAGCACTTGAGCTCACACCTGCTCAGTGTGCGCATCAACGAGCGAATGCGCATGCTGGAAGCTGCCGGTCTTGTCGGTGGAGCCAAGACGCTCCCGTCGGCTGCGTTTGGCAGCCCAGAGACCGCGGAGAACAAGAAAGTCGCGTTTCTGCTAGATCTGCAGACCATCTCGATCAAAGATCTGCATCTTCACGCGTCCACGACCATCAACCACGACTCGCGTATCGACTGGCTCGAGCTCAATACCAACGGCAGTCTGCTGCTGTTCCGTGACAAGCGGCGACAGCTGCATCTGTTCGACCTCGACACGCAGACGCGCAGCACGCTGCTCAACTACTGCAACTACGTGCAATGGGTGCCCGACTCGGACGTGGTCGTGGCGCAGAATCGCACGAACCTCTCGGTCTGGTACAACATCCGGTGCCCGGACAAGGCGACGATCTACCAGATCAAGGGCGACGTCGAGCAGATCGAGCGCGCGAACGGCCGGACGGAGGTGATCGTGGACGAAGGCATGAACACTGCGTCCTACCAGCTCGATGAGTCGCTCATCGCGTTCGGCTCGGCCATGGACGACATGCAGCTCGTGCGTGCCATGTCGATCCTCGAGCCACTGGAGATCACACCAGAGACCGAAGCCATGTGGAGCCAGCTGTGCCAGGAAGCGCTCGCGCAGAACGACCACCGCATTGCCGAGCGGTGCGCGGCTGCGCTTGGCGATGTCTCACGCTCGCGCTACCTGCGCAAGCTCAACAAGATCGACTACATGGAGAAGTCCAAGTTTGACGACGGCCTCGTGCACTGGAAGGTGCGCGCCAAGCTGGCCATGCTCAAGAACGACTACCGCGGCGCCGAGCACATTGTGCTGTCCCAGGGCCAAATCGACGAGGCCATCGAGATGTACCAGCACCTGCACAAGTGGGAAGACGCTATTCGTGTGGCCGAGGCCAAAAGCCATGCTGGCTGCGACCAGATGAAGCGCAGCTACTACGACTACTTGGTCGAGTCTCGCCAGGAAGAGAAGGCGGCAGCGCTCAAGGTCAAGGAAGGCGACTACGCCAGCGCTGTGAGTCTGTACCTCAAAGGCGGGCTTCCTGCCAAGGCTGCACAGCTACTCAATCAGCGCAACATTGGTCGCGAGCACAAGCAGCTCCTTGAAACGGTGGCCGAAGCGCTATATGCGGCAGGCATGTTTGAGAAGGCAGGCGACCAGTTTGAGAAGATGGAGCAAGAGTCACGAGCACTGGCGGCCTACATCAAGGCCAACGCGTTCCGCAAAGCCGTCGAGCTCTCTCGCAAGCATTTCGCTGACAAGGTTATGCGCCTCGAAGAGGCCTGGGGTGACTACTTGGTCTCGCAGAAGCAGATGGACATGGCGATCAACCACTACATTGAGGGCAACGTGCCGACCAAGGCTGTGGAGGCTGCACTCAACTCCCGCCAATGGGCCAAGGCCAGTCAGCTGGTCGAGACGCTGGACGACGACGTCTCGCTGCCGTACTACCGCAGACTGGCGCGTCACTACCAAGACGCGCAGAACTACGAGCAGGCCGAGCGGTGCTTTATCAAGGCTGATGCAGCACGCGACGCCGTCGAAATGTACACTCGCGCCAACAAGTGGGACGCCGCGTACCAAGTGGCGCTCAACCACATGGACAAGTACGAGACTGAGCGGCTCTACGTGGAGCAAGCGCATCGCATGGAGCGGCAGGGCAAGTTCAAGGAGGCTGAGAAGCTGTTCCTGACAGTGAACGAACCGGATTTGGCCATCAACATGTACAAGAATCAGAAGAACTACGAGCAGATGATCCGCCTCGTGACCAAGTACCGCAAGGATCTGCTCAAGGACACGCACTTGTACTTGGCCCAGCAGCTCGAGCATGAAGGCAACTACAAAGAAGCCGAGCACCATTTCGCGGAAGCCGGCGAGTGGCAGGCGGCTGTCAACATGTACCGCTCGAACGACATGTGGGACGAAGCCATTCGCGTCGCCAAGTTCCATGGCGGGATCAACGCATCCAAGCGCGTGGCGTACGCCTGGGCCATGGATCTCGGTGGCGAGGCTGGATCCAAACTGCTCACTCGGCTTGGACTCATTGAGCCTGCGATCGACTACGCGATTGAAAGCGGTGCGTTTGAGCACGCATTCGAGCTCGCACGCAATTGCGCGAGCAAGAAGCTGCCGGAGGTGCATCTCAAGCACGCTCTGTTCCTGGAAGATGAAGAGCGGTTCAAGGAGGCCGAGGAGGAGTTCATCAAGGCCGGCAAGCCACGCGAGGCGCTGGACATGTACATCCACCAGCAGGATTGGCAGAACGCCATGCGCGTGGCCGAGAGTGCCGATCCAGCGTCGGTCTCGGACGTGTTCATCGCTCAAGCTCGCCTCTGGATCGAGCGTAAGGAGTATCAGCGTGCCGAGGGCTTCTTCCTAAGCGCTGGAAAGCCTGAACTTGCGTTAGCAGCGTATCTAGAAGGCTCAATGTGGCAAGATGCAGTGCGTATCGCCAAGCGGCATTTGCCACACAAACTCATGGAGGTGAACATGGCTCATCAGCGAGCGATCTTCTCTGGTGGACCCAAAAAGAAGGAAGAGCTCATGGAGGCCTGCGAGATGTGGGTGGCCTCGCAGCAGTACGTTCAGGCCATTGACGCATACCTGTCAATCTCTCTGGACCAACTGAGCGACGTCGTCGAGATCGAGGAGCTCTGGGCTCAAGCTGTCGATCTGTGTGCCAAGTATGACCGCGTTCGCTACAAATCGATCGTCGAGGAAGTCGCGTCGCGCTTACTGGGGATGTCTCGGTTCGACTCAGCTGCGGCCTACTTCAAGTCCATTGACAAGATGAACGAGGCGCTGGATTGCTATCTGCGTGTGAACAACTGGACGGCAGCGCAGAAACTCTGCGAGCAGCATGCGCCTGAGCTACTGCCACGCCTGGAGCGAGCTCAGCAGGCTAGTGCCTTCGGCTCTGCGAGTGCTCAGGCTCCAGCCGCCGAAGCCAAACTATCCGTAGGCGGCGGAGGTGGTGGATACAAGCCATCAATGCAGGAAGCCAAGATGCAGGCTCCGGCAGAGCGCAAAGAAGCCAAGTTGGCAGCTCCCAGTGGCGATGGAGAAGATCTTGAAGGTAAAGGCGGCAGCGCACTTGACGCGTGGATGCAGCGTGGCGAATGGGACAAGGTGCTGTCGTCGGCTGCTAAGCACGGTCCGCAGTCTCTGGCCAAATACTTTGTCATTCGCTGCGCTCGGCTCTGCGAACATGACGAGTTCAGCACGGCTGTCAAGGTGCTCACGGAGTACGGGGTGCCACTCGACGGTGCCGCGCTTGAGATCACGGAGCAGCTCACGCGCAAGACTCTAGGCTGCTCTCAAGCCATAGAGACAGCGCCAGGTCACCAGGAATCGATCGTGGAGCTAGTCGCAGCCTTGCGCAAGCTTGTGAAGGAACTGCGTGGCCACAAAGAGTTCCCGCCAAACGAGGTGCAAAAGTTTGAGCAATACCTGCTCATGGCGCACTTCTTCGTGCTCAAGCAGCAGGCCGTGACGGCTGGACTGGATGACATCGCGGCCAAGATCAGTATGTCACTGCTGCGGTTCATTCACGTACTACCCGCCGACAAGATGTTCTTCCTCGCTGGTGCTGCCTCGAGACAGAAGAAGTGGCTCAGCCCAGCATTCGTGTTCTTCAACCGATACCTGGATCTGTGCGAAGCGATCGAAGACGGCGACGCGAGCAATCTCGACAACACGGACTTCCTGGGCACGGACATCCCGACGCCGATGGAGTTCCCTCTGCCTGAGTCCCAATTCGTGTCGGATGAAAGCGCTCGCGAAGAGATCCGTGACTGGGTGCTGACGATCTCCATGGACCAGCAAGTGCAGGAGAAGCTGCCAGAGAAGCCGTGCGTCCAGTGCAAGGCCTCTGTCTACGAGGCGGCGCTGCAGTGCGGCGAGTGCAAGGTCAAAGCCGAGCCCTGCATCATCACGGGCTTCCCGGTCGCGGCCAAGACCACTGTGCACTGTACAACATGCAAGGTGATCGCTGATCGAGAGACGTGGAACAAGTGGGTCAAGCAGTTCGGTAGCTGCCCGTGGTGCGCAGCGCCGCAGAAAATGAGTTACTGAGTTTGTTTGGGAGGAGACAGAGAGTCGAGAGAAATGCATTTGAATAATTAGCTATTTGAATTCTGATGACGCAGTGGTAGCACAGCGAGGCAGCTGGCCAGCTTGCTGTAAGCTCTGAACGATGCGATGCCCAGGGATCGCACTGTTGCGACAGCCTAGGCAACAACAAGCTTAGCGTGAGCGTTTAAAACGGCATCGATGCAACGTGCACGACGACTCACCTCCGCAGTAATGCAGACCAATGACGCTGCCGTCTTCATTCGCGATCACTGGCGCGCCCGAGGACCCCCCACCAGTGTTCAGCATGTAGGCGATATGGCCTTCCTTCGCACTGCAACCGGTCTCTTGAAGAGAGACGACTGTGCCGAACGCGTCGTCGTACTTGAGAGCGATGCGCTTGCCGAAGCCACCTGGATGCTGCGGAATGTAAATGCGCTCTTGCAGCGTGGCTGGGCTGTCACGTAAGGACAGAAAGCCATAGCGCTGGACCATGCTTTGCAGACTCAGCGAATCGTTTGTGGCTGGCAGCAGCAGGACGTAATCAAGCTCATCAGCTGGAGAGAACGCCACGATCTCCGCACTTGTGGCCACGATCTCTCCTGGACATGCCAAGGGCGAAGCACAAGACTGATCACAACTTGTGCCTTGCGCGAGAAACTCGACAGTCGTGGCATTCGCTTCGGTATCGCTAGAGACGCAATGGCGGTTCGTGAGCACGTGGCCCTCGCACCCGAGCAGCCACGCAGTACAAAACACCATGCCATAGGACTTCTGGACACGCAGACGCGCCACAGCTCTGGATCTGGCGAACACAGTCGTGCTATACTGCAAGCACGCAGCTTCGAGCGTCTCGTCGTTGTCATCGCTTGTGGTGCACAGCTCTTGGTTGTCCTGTTCGCTGTTGTCGCCACTGCCTTCACTTTCACTGTCGTCGTAGGATGGCGGAATGTATTGGAACCAGCGCAGCTTCGAAAGCGACAGCGCATCGCGATCGCGTGCAGAAGCCACAGTGATGATGGAATCTGAGTCCATGAGCCACGTGCCAATGCAGCTCAAGAGGACGAGAGTGCCGATGGCGACGACGCGCGGACCCCATTGACATCGGACCGAGCAGGTATCAGCCATGGGGCCATGGAATCGAGGTGTGACTGACTCACACTGGCTTTAGAGCAGCGTGAGTCTCACAGCTGACATGCGACTTGGTCCCATCGTCTCATGACCCACATGATCTCATTACGCTCGCGACCTTTCGCGGATCGTACTTAGATTGACAAGAATCAGACTCAGATACCGATATATATCACCGCACAAAAGGATCGTGGAGAATCGTGTGGGACCAAGAGCTATTATAAATGTATCGGATGTGGCAATACAGTAATTCGGCTTAAACTCAATGAGTAAGGAAACTAACGCCCTACCTGACACGTAGGGCATGTTTGCCCTTGTGGGCTCCAGGCCTGAGGGTCTGGCTGTCCATTTGGGTAATTTTCCAATTTCTGATGGAGGCGGAATGGCCCTTTTATTGGAGACTGGTCCTGTACTTTAAAGGGCACGGTCTTTGGGGGAGGGTCGGTCCCCACCCGACCTTGCTGGAATATTCGTACCGTAGTGGTACATGTGTGGTACATTCATTTCAACAACAACAACATGACCAGCACGTCGACCATGGTGAGTTGGCTTGAGAGCCTGAGGGCGAGAGCGTTTGCTGACGGTGGCTGAGGCTGTAGCAGCCAGCGTGGCGCAAGATCTTGTACTCGGAGCAGCCCTTCGAGGACAACTACGTGCACGACTCGTTCCTGGAGCAGCTGCGGACAAACGGTGCGCCCAACTGAGCTGCTATGAGACCAACTGCTTCGACGGGATGCTGATAGGTGTGTCTGTAGCAAACGTGAAGGAGCATGACTACTGGAGCATGGTGCGCTCTGCAGTCGCCATTGCGCAGCAGATCTGTGCCGTGATGATCTTCTTCGTGAGTTGCTCTGCTGTTAATGTCTGATTGCTATGTTCTGAGTATCGACTCTTGTCTGCATTTCGCAGTCGATCTTTGCGCATGTCCACGACGGCACGATCTCCGTCGCTGTCCTGGGCGGCGTCAACATCGCTGTTGCTGCCATCGGGTACGCGATGCTTCGGAGATACCAAGGCATTGCTGTCCGTACGTACGCTCTCCCATTTCCACCTCTCTGTAACTCTCGACTAAACACTTGGATTGATGCAGGCATCACGGACGTGCTCACGTCGTGCTTCCTCTTTGGCGCGACGCTGTCGATACTGTCGCCTGTGCTGCGCACGCTCACCAAGTCGTACGCCGACGACACGATCTGGGCGCTGGCGTCCTGCCTCGCGGTGGTTCACCTGATCAGCCACGACTACGTCTACGTCAACACGGGCATTGGCCGGTAGGGAAGAGTTGCCATGCCATATGGTCGGCCAATGTGACAAACCCATCCATCTATGTGAGCTAATGGCTGCCACATCGTTTGCATCTCTGGCCGTGTCTATGCTGTAGCTTCATCGGAACGATCTCACTCAACGCAGCCATCTTCACGGCCGTATTGCTGGGCTCGCGCTTGCAGTCGAACGAGCACGTGTTCGCGTTCATCCTCTTCGCGATCGAGCTCTTTGCGGGGTTCCCAATCGTACAGCGCGAAATCAAGGTAAGAGCCCCCCTGCTCCATCCACTCTCAGCTGCGTGGCTGCATTGAAGCCTCTCACGCCTTGTCTGCACATCATTGAACAGCGGAACTCGGAGAGGGCGCATCTGGTCACGGCCCTGATTTTTTTCATGCTCTCCATTCTCCTAACGTGGGAAATTTCCGGCCCACTGTGTCTGGTCTGCAGCGGCGCCGCTCTGTTCGTGACGCTCGTCTGCCCGCTCTGGTTCATGCACGTGCAGGAATACAAAAAGTACGTGTCCGTCCGTCGGCTGCTGGCCCCACATTCCGCCTCCATTGCTCTCTCACGTGCGTGTGATCTGACTCACGTGTCATGTGGTACAGTGAGATTCTTGGGCCGTGGGACATTGCCCATATTCAGCCGGAGCAGTAAGCCAAGCCAATTGAGCTGCTTGACATCCTCCCAATCACTCGTTCTTCTCCCCGCGAGCGGTCGCCGTGGCCACTCCATCTCCGTCCGAAGCCACCATCGGTACCTACTCGCGTGTCGCTTCGCCTTTCACCTGCGTCATGGCTTCTATTTTTAGGTCGCAGGCGGCCATTTTGAATCAGACTGCGTTCCGCGCACATTCCGTACCCATTCCGCTCACGTTCCCTGATTCATGAAAGTGCTGCGAAAGAAAGGTACCACTTTCAGACCACTTTCAGTGGCACGCTGTGCCCACGCGCGGTCTGGGGGCCCAGCTGCTTTGCGACGGCCCCCGAATCCCAAACCCATGCGTGCGTGCGTGGAAGGCGGATCGTAACGGTCAACTGGCGCCTCTTCAAGCGCGTCCCCTCGTGAGTCCGCCCAGTACGAATTCAATCAACACCGTTCATTGTGGGCCTCTTTTCTTTTTGTCTTGAATCTCCTCCCCCTCTCCTCCCCTCCGCTTTTGATGTCGCACTTGCATAGAGTTCCTCTCTTCGTCCTCTCCTCTCCTCCGAGACATTTGATTGTCGCTGATGGGCTTTGGTTTGCGTTCGTTCGCGCTAAAATGATGTTGGAAGCAAAGGAGCCATCATTGGCAGATGGGTGGAGGATGGGATGCGCTGTGGTCGTGCCGCTTTGCTGGGAGAAGCAAACTTTAGCATCACGAGAATTTTGGTATCCAGTGCAAATCTGCAACAGATTATATCCCGTTCACGCTGCTTAGAATATGAAAATGGCGTTGCATGCAGCAGACAATAGCAAGGTTTACTTCAAGCTGACCACAGTTGAGCTCAATTATTCACTGCAGCTATGGTTCTCCGTTGCCATTGCATGCTTCGCGCAGGCTTCAACAACGAACGCAGGATACGCTTTGATCATCCCGGAGCCTTTTAACCTGTCCCTGTCAAACCGGATCGGTGAGAACAGGAAGGAAAGGAGGAAAAATGGAAGCATGGGCGGTCGGAGGTGGCCGCTTACCGTTACGCGAATCTGTGAAGCGTCGCCAGATTATCGGTGGCAGTCAATGTCTTCCTGTACTCACACATAGTCAAAAGAGGTGAATAGGGTGCCAATGCCCTCACGCGACACGTCGATGCTCTCCTTCCCCCCTTTTTGCGCCTTTCTTGCCATTTTCGTTTTCGCTCGGAAGCGTAGGTATGCAAGCCCTCGGGTTTGAAGCCCCCATCCAATGTTGAACCGCAACAAGAACATAAAAACTGTTTGTAGCTCTCTGATTGGCTACTGCGCGAGCCCGGGCCCAGTCACATGGGTCCGTTCCTGGCCCACAAAGCACTTTCCGTCGGAAGTGTAACGGAATCTTCCACAAAAAAAGACTGTTCATTGGCCCTAACCTGTTCCAGCTCCTCCCACCACCTCTCCTCCTTTGCTGCTGCGAGCACAATCAGACGAGCCAATGGCTCACCTGGCCAAATCAATATGAGTTGCCTGCCGCCAGCCAACACAGCTCAAGCTCAGCTCCCGGGGATAGACGTGCGCAAGGTACACTAGAGTGCCACACTCGTTTCCATGCACAGATTGCACCGTTTGGATGAATCCATGTTCCGCCGCATGAATTTTCGCTCTTTATTGGCGCCAACTCCAGGTTGAGCTTGGTCCACAATCAAACGCATGCCGCCAGATGTATGAGCTTGGTCTGGGCGGAGGAGGGAAATGGATGGACGGAAGCGCGTCAATCGGGTGCTGGCGTTGTTGCAGCGTCATATTCCTTCCACTTTTTACCAGATTGGACCCGCACGGTTTAATGTTTTTTTCGAAACGTCACCGTTTCGATAAAAAGTAACTGTGCCAGTAAGCTCGTATACTAATTTGCCGCATACCGTATACTACTCGCTGGTAAAAAGCAGGGGGTACCCAACTATACGTCGTCGACTGCAACATGTTTGGCCGGAAAAGTGTGCTAACCCTGAATCACCCTCCTACGCCGCGCGGGTTTTCTGTTGAAGCGTATTCGAGAATGATGGACGTCAGCAAAACCCGCGTCAGCCCCACTTCACTTTTCTATGGGGATCGGGTTGGGTCGAGCCGCAAATGGAAGAAAGAACCGAGGGTACGCAGGCATTGTACCCGCGTGGGCAGGATGTATGATTGGCTCAAAACGTCGATATCGTACTCTGATTGGTTGATCGATGTTTGTTTAGTTGGGCTTGCCCGTCACCCTTTGCGTACAGTACCCTCTCTTGGCTCTATTTCCTAGGGGAGAGCACGGAGGAGAAGGGGAGTGGTTGAGGAAAAGAAAGCTCGTGTCTCGAAGCGGTCATTTGAACATTGGCCTCATTGAGCAAGGAAGTCCGCGCCCCCTCCTTCCCATACTCTCCTTGCCTCGCGCGTCGTTGGGATCAAGACCACATCCCCTGGCGCTCTCCCCCTCTTCCCCTCCACTCCTCTCCTCCCTCCCCACATCCTCCCCTCAAATGGAAACCAGAACCCAAGTTGTAGTGCCGCCCCCCGCGCCCCCCGCCGTCCGATTGTCAACCAAGAGCAATACGCTGACGTTGCAGCATGGCCTGCGCGTATCTGCTGATAGCCTCTCCATGATGGACGCAACCCCTGTGACGCCCATGGGTGCGTCCTCATCGATCGAGTCTGCCTCCCCTGCCGCTGCCTTCTCCCCTCGCGATCCTTCGACCAAGCTCGCCGCTGGCCAGACCAAGCTGACCACCTCACAGACCGGATCATACGGCACGCCGTCGAACCAAGTTATCGTCAGCGGCTTCCAGCAGCCCTCGATCCAGCCCCAGGCCTTTGGTGCCTCCAGCCCCGTGTACGCGGCTGCCTCCAAGCGCGCTGCCGCCGCTGCCTCTGCGGCTCCCATGGTATCCAAGGTCACCTCCCCCAAGACTTCCAAGAGCAACACTGGTCGATGGACCGATGCGGAGCACAAGCTCTTTCTCAAGGGCCTCGAGACGTTCCCCTACCGAGCATGGAAGAAGATCGCGACACTGATCAAGACCCGCACGGTCGTGCAGATCCGCACGCACGCACAGAAGTACTACCAGAAGCTTGAGAAGGAAGAAGCCCGCATGAAGGAGCGTGAGCAGCAGCTTTCGCACCAGGGCGTTGTCATTGAACGTCCTTCCTTGGCGGAGCCCATTCCCTCTGGCTGCAGCACGCCCATTGCGGTCTCGACCCCCATGAACGACATGACGAGCTGCCAGAGTGACGCTTCGTCCATCGATGAATTCCCGACCAAGAAGAAGAGCATGGTGCGCAAGCGCAAGTGCTCCATGATGCTCGAGACCGACACCTGTGTGCCTCTACCGAGCCTGCCCAAGCGCATGCTCAAGGAGAAGAAGTTCCCTCGTGAGAAGCACATGTCTCCTAAGGTCAAGTCCACGGTCTCCTCCACCAAGTTCTTCCCGACCAACCCTTTCGCCAGCGCTCACAGCAACTCCCACTCGGACGAGCTGACTATGCGCAACGTGTTCAACCGTGGTCTCTCCTCGGGCATGTCTCGACCCCAGCTTCCTCCTCACCCGCTGGACTTTGACGACGCCACGAGCGAGGACGCCAGCAACAGCACCAGCATGATCCTGGACTTTGCCGACGAGAAGCCCATGGGCGAGTACCCGTTCGCCATTGACACGGGATACGACCACGGCGTCGACAACGACGATCTGCTGCAGCTGACGGACGACGAGAGCATGGACTGGTTCTCCACCACCACCAGCCAGTGCGGCGACGACGACGAAGGCGATCTTCTATCGACCACCGAAGTGGCGCCTTTGTCTGATGCCTCGTCCTGCAGCAGCAGCAACTCGAGCTCCAGCTCGAGTGACGACTCAATGCCCTTCGCCATGGGCCGCTACCTGTTCTCGCCGCTCTACACTGCTGAGTGCATGGACCTCGTCGACCACGACACGAGCGTGGCCGAATGCTCGGACTTCAGCCTGACCATGGACGAGGACGAAGATTTTGTGCTGGACCCGGAGAAGTTCCTGTCCAGCTACTTCAGTCCCCCAATCGACCAGTGCTAAACGTCGTCCCCTCCACCTCCACCTCGAACCTGACGCCCAAGGTTATCCTCAAACAACCTGAAGCGTCGACTTCAGCCACAACACCCCCCAGTCCCCTCCCCCCTCAACTCCCTCCATACTCCTCCATTTAGACCCCCGGTTGGGTGTCGGCTCTCCACATGCCGTCGTCCCCTCCACTCCCCCTCCTCCACTCGGCTGTCACCATTTTGGCTATGTGTGTCATTTTGCCCCGTAGTGTCTGCCACCTTCAGAACCCAAAAATACCCCAAAGAATAAACTTATTATTATTATTATATCACCAAACACAGCTCTTGTCACTCAATCGGATTCTCAAGAGGGCCGATTTCAAAAAGCAACACACTGGAGTCTGCATGTACCACAGCGACCTTCACAGGCACCATTAGCTCAGTCTGGTCTTCGCCAAAGCTTCTGGAAGCCTCGATTACCTTGGCGAAGGCCAAAGGTCGTGGCGGCGGGTCTTCGTAGCGGCAAACCAGCACACGGAAGGCCAGCTGCAGCCGCTTGATCTTGCGTGGCTTGTGGGTGCGAGCGACTGAATTTTCCACGGGAGGAGTCGCCAAAGGAGCGGAGGGATCCGCTGGGGTGGAGGAGGGATCTGCTGGTTTGCCGCCAAGGGTCGCTGCCAATTGCGATCCAGATGATGAGGAAACTGGGGGTTGTAATGATCTTGGATCGGCCGTTTCTGGGTGAGCCGTGACGCTAATGGGCTCTGGTTGGCTGCGCATGATCTCCACTGTGGACTGCCATACGTCAAACGCAAATGGGCGATCTGTTAATTGGATGGCGTGTGCTGGTTGCATATGATGCGGCTGGTGGTAGACGCCACTGACATCCACATGCCGTCGCGGATGCAGTTTGTGCTGCTTGAAGAACGCGTAGGTTTCTAGACACGCCATCGACGCCTGCTGATGACGAAGCAGCAGCGACACAAACCCGTTCAGCGTGAATGGCGCCGGATCGACACCATTAGAGCCAGCCTCCTGAAGGGCGTAGATGATGATAGCTCCGCACTGCAGCAGGTAGTAGGCTTCCTCCGGATACAGCGACAACCCCGTGAAGCGACCGGTCGCCATTTCCTGGCAACCGCCTCCTGGGGCAACATCAGCCGTCTTGGCTGCCACGACCGCCTGCTGCGTATCCGTGGATCTGGTCAACGCTGCGCTGTTTCTTTTGGCTCTGGCGCCCATATTGAACAGCATGCGGCCACGCTGCTGCGTCACGTAGGTGAGGCCGCAGGCGGCATCATATTCGCCAACTGACACGTCCTTGCGCATTTGTGGTCTCATTGGCTGATCAATTAAAACGACTACCAAAGTAAATAAAGAAAAAACACTGATTATTTAAGAAATTAGCGCTCAGTGATTTCCATCATTAGTATTTTTTCTATATTCACGTATCATTTCCGTAGAAATGACTTCAATGGCTTCGCTGTGCTGTGGCAATAGCCTCAGTACCGTACTTGCCGAGCATGTTCACACGCCAATTGTCTCGAACAGCAGCGCGATCTATCTACAGAGCTAAGCCGTCCTCCTCCTCCATTCCTGCCTTCGTGCGCACCATGACCGACTTCAAGAGCATCAGCGAGGACGAGTGGAAGCAGCAGCTCACGCCCGTGCAGTTCCAGATCCTGCGCCTCAAGGGCACGGAGCGCGCCGGCACAGGCAAGTACAACAAGACATACGACGAGGGCGTGTACGTCTGCGCTGGTTGCAAGACCCCACTGTACACGTCCACGACCAAGTTCGACTCGGGCTGCGGCTGGCCGGCCTTCTACGACGCCATCCCTGGCGCCATCAAGGTAAGGGAGGAACCTGGCCGCTCTCATTCGTCCTGAGTGTTCGCAGGTGTTCACGGAGTTTCCATGGGGTTCTTCTTGTTTATAGGCCGTGCCTGATGCCGATGGACGCCGGACGGAGATCATGTGCGCCAAATGCGACGGGTACGTCATTGAGATGCTGAGCTTGTATGGCTTGGACTGACTGGTTCTGTGCTTTCGTGTCTGATAGCCACATGGGCCACGTGTTCAAGGGCGAAGGATTCAAGAACCCGACGGATGAACGCCACTGCGTCAACAGCGAGTCGCTCGTGTTCCACGCTGGCGAGGCCAAGCCGCTGTGAAGCCACATCTGATCTGTGCGTTGGACCATTTGGGCCCTTTTAACTGACCAAAGCAATGTTTTCATTTCCATGTGATGCCGTAATGGCACTTCCGTAGCATTATCGGGTCCATGAACGACCAGATATCTATTGTACAAGCCCTCGTTACAGCCATACAGCCATGAAGCCTAAACTACAGCAGTTGGTCGCTCTCCATGCCGCTGTCTTCAAAGTCGTAGCTTCCGTTGAGATGGTCCATCTCGGCCGGATGCACGGCGTACTTGCGGTGTTTCCACTCGGGCGTCGTGGGCAGCAGCCAGTCGACCCATCGGTCTCCGAAGACCAGGCGGACGTTGGTGCGCCAGCCGCGCGAGAACGGCGTCATGCGGCCGTAGATATGGCACTCGATGGTCGTGGATCCGTTCAGAATCAGCCACGAGTGCACCGAGATGAAGATGAGCAGACTCAGCGACAGCGAGCCTGCCAGAACAAATGCGATGAGCTCAAACAGCGACAGGTCGGAGGACGACGATGCCGTGGACTCTTGCACCACAGACTCGTAGAACGGCGCCATGAAGGCGCACGTGACCATCATGAGCGACAGGAAGCCGTACACGACAAACTGGAAGAAGAACTTGTAGTTGTGCTCCCCGATGCAGTTGGCGACCCACGGACAATGGTGATCTGTAAGCGCAGAAGGCGAATTAGTGCTGTTACTGAGCTGCGCCTGAGAAGAACGCACCCACCCATTTTCATGACGCAGCGGTTGCAAAAGCTGCAGTGGTGGGCGCGCAGAGGCTTCCGTTGCTTGCACTTCCTGCAGAACGGCAGTCCCATGTGCACACTCGGGACGCCGCCCTGCTCTTCCATAGCGTCGTGGATCGCATCCTCAACGCTCTCGATCATGCTGGTAGTCACGTATCCCGGGTCTATGGCAATGCAGCTCAACGTCAGACCCAAGCCACCAGTACCTCCCGACAGGGAATGCCTCATACCTGTCATGACGACTTTGTAGTAGGCGACGCACGTGCAGATCAGCGTGGCGTGGAAGACCAGGCCCTGCGCCACGCGATGCAGCGTGTTGCTGTGGGCGTTGGTCTTGTCCAGCAAGTGCCCCGTGAGGTAGACGTAGTACTCGAGACACGTGATGACCAGCGTCATCAGCACGGGGAATAAGGACACTGTGCGCACCAGCACGCTGGACAGGCAGCAGCAGAGATGGCATGGGCGTCAAGTCAGTGAACGAGAGAGAGAGAGCAGTCGTAATGCGCCGGGCACCTGTCATGAAGCCGCAGCATGCTTGTTGGATTGACTGGGTTGGCCAGAATGGAGTATCCGGTCAACCTACAGGTATACGTATACCCGAGGGAACTGATTAGCGTAATCATGGGCAGCTATGCGTTTATAATACCGTATATTACCTGTGTGCCATGAATACCGATAAATTGCTGTAACGAACACTTGTCACGCTAAAAATATCATAACGCGCTGAAAATAATCTATTGACATGCGAAGGGAGGAGATAACGGCCGAAATGAGCAGGGAGGTCTCTGAGCAAGTATCGCATCAATCCAGTCAAATCCCTTGATGTCCGTTTCACCTATCAAGAGTTTTTCCATGTTCGCACAATCAAAAAGAAAGGACCGGTCACAAGCACAAGGTATCACGATAAAGCCGTATATTCTCGATATATTCCCAACCGGACTGTGGGCGGAGCGAATACTGTAGAAACAAGCCAAGCGCCGTCTGGAACACGCGCTCCATCCCGATCCCACGCCTGCGGCTCGCTCTCTCTCGGCGGCCATGGGGAACGCCGTGACGCTGCACAGCGCCTGCGCGTACGGGGACCTGGGCGCCCTGCGCAACCTGCTCAAGACGGCCACGGAGGCCGAGCTGGAGGCCAAGGACGACGCCGGCCGCACGCCGCTGCTTGTGGCCGTGGCTAATTTGAAGCACAAAGGCCATCTGCATGACGATGAGGACGACGAGGAGGACGAATACGGCGGCGCGCTAGATATGCTCATGAGCAGCGACGACAACGAGAGTGCGAGTGGAGAGGAGGACGAGGAGGACGAGGAGGCCGCGGCCGCCGTGGCGAATGAGCACGAGCCCGAGGAGGTGGACGAGCTTCAGGAGGACGCGATGATCGAGCCGCTGGCGAAAGAGGTCGAGATCCTGCACCTGCTGCTGCAGAAGCACGTGAACCTGGACCACCAGGACGAGAACGGCTGGACGGCGCTGCATTACGCCTGCTCCGTGCAGAACCCCGTGGCGATCCGCATGCTCATCCACGCCGGCGCGCATCCGATCCGAGAGAGCTATGGACTACTGCCGCAGGTTTGTAGTGTGCGCATTCCCTTGCTAGATCGTGTGGCGTGTGCTCATGATGAGAGAATGGGATGTAGGATCTGTTGCAGCGTGGCCAGGCGTCTGAGTGGATCGCGCAGGCGCAGGAGCTCAAGGAGCTGCTGGATCAGCTCACGGATACCTCTTTGTACTCGATGAAGCTGTTGGCATTCCGGCCGAGCGGCATCATCCAACTGGACATGGGAGCCCAAGTGGAGAAGGGATCGTTTGTCACCAGTGCGTCTGCTTGCTTGCTTTGCTGTGGCCTCAGGAATGCTGATCCTCGTTGTCTGCATCAGTTGAGTACGATGTGCCAGAGAACCACTCGGTGAAGGACTATATCCAGATGCTCATCTCGGAAGAAGACTCGACGGATATTGAGATTGGCTCGTACCACCACGTCCCGGCGGGCGCTCATGGCCAGATCACCATCAGCACCGACGCCATTTCGTCCTCCAGCACCATTCGCTTTGTCTACGTCAAATGCGGTGCGTTTCCGGTGGATGGAGCCGATCAATCGCCATGGGAACTTGCTGACAGGGATGCGCTTTGCTGATTGCTGTCTAGACATCAACACCATTTCCAGAAAGGTCATGGCCAGTGGCTGCAACGCCGTCGTGCAGGCTTCGGTGGGCGAGATCTTCCAGTACGAGCTGTATCTGTACGAGCGCGTGGTGGAGGTCGAGAGCATTCCGGAGTTCGAGTTCATCGACCAGCCGCTGATCGTGCTCAAGCGCATCGGCATCGTCAAGGGCGATGAGGAGATCGACTGGGTCAGCATCCGGCCGGACAACCACATCGTGGCCGTGAACGACATCCGGATCGACGCCATGGAGTTCACCGAGGCCGTGCGTGTCCTGCAGGAGAATAACGGCAAGTCGTGCACCAAGCTGCTGATGCAGAACTACTCGGCCTGCGGCGACTTCATCCCGGAGAAGATCCTGGGTCTCGGCGTCGTGGGCAAGTACGCCTACCTGCACGCTGTGGGCGAGGACCAGGCACTCGTGAACGAGCAGCAGCTGGACGAGTGGGTACGTGATAGTTATAGTGATGGAGAGCAGAGCGTGCCCGAGGCAGCGGCAGCAGCAGCAGCATCGTCGCCCGCGTTAACGCCGCCGCCGGCTCCGCTCGTGGTGGAATTACCAGCCACCGGATTCCTGGAAGCCTCGCCGTTGGACCCGAGCGTGGACAGCAAGGTGGACGCCGAGGAGAACCCAGCTATCTGTTTCGCTCACGACGACAAGATCTCGGCCCCGTCCACCATAGAAGCCGTCGTGCCGCTGCACAATTCCTTCGAGCTGGTACGTCTCGTGCGTGTTGCCAACCCCTGGCTTGTTGAGATTCTGGAGTGAGTGTGGCTCATGCTTGTGAACCAACAGATCGAGCAATTGCAGCACGGCATCTCTCTCAGCAAGGCCTACGGATGAAGAGATGCAGAGAGAGAGAGAGAGAGCGGAAGCAATAGCAGCAAGAAGAACCAACCCATTCCATTAACTAAATCATCATTTGCCCATTTACCAGTACCTATCGGATCCACATTCCGGACGTATGTGTGTTTCCTTTTCACCCAATCCAAAACGCACAAATGCACCATTTCAGCCAATGGGACGTGGATGCAGAAGGATGCGTATGTGGGGGCGAGCGTGTTTCTTTGGCGTGTGAGCTCATTGGAGCTCTTGGTGGTGGTGCTCATGTGGTCCAGCAGCTCGTCCTCCGCCATGACGGCGCGGCGGATGGCGTCCGCTCTCGCCTCGCATCGTCCTTCAGCCATGGGTGGCGCTGTGGCTGCGCTGCACACGGAACCGGCGGCGCGGCCTGCCAGAGCGGTGAACGGAAGCAGCGACGTGAAGGAGACGCAGGCCAAGGGAAGCGAGCGTCGCAAGCGCCAGTATCGCCCTGCGCATCGCGCGTCGCCTGTGGTGGAGCGCAAGCGTAGCGAATCACTGGCTGAAGACGGTGGTACGTCTTTTGTCTTCCCGCGTGCAAAGAAACTCACAGGGGACAGGCCATCAGGTAACTCACGCATTGCTGCTTGTTAGATGCGTCGTCCAAGCGTCTGGTGACCGCGTACAAGGACGGCAAGCCGCTGATCACGGTCATGGGGCTGGGTGGGGCCGGCAGCAACGCCGTGAACAACATGATCGCGTCGCAGCTCGAAGGCGTGGAGTTCATCGTGGCCAACACGGACTGCCAGGCTCTGGGCCGGTCGCTGGCGCCGCGCAAGATCACGCTCGGCCATGAGATCACCAAGGGCCTGGGTGCCGGCTCCAAGCCGCAGCTGGGCAAGCTCTCGGCCGAGATGCAACGCGACGAGATCGAGCAGGTGCTGCGCGACAGCAACATGCTGTTCCTCACGGGCGGCATGGGCGGCGGCACCTGCACGGGCGCTGCGCCCATCGTGGCCAACATCGCGCGCGAGATGGGCATCCTCACGGTCGGCGTCGTGAGCACTCCGTTCCGATCGGAAGGCCCGAACCGCACGCGACTGGCCAACGCCGGCGTCAAGGAGCTGGCCAAGTACGTCGACACGCTCATCATTGTGCCCAACCAGAACCTGCTGGCGCTCTCGAACCGCAACACGACCATGCTCGAGGCCTTCCGCTACGCCGACGACGTGCTGCTGGAAGGCGTCAAGGGCGTGACCGATCTCATCGTGCGTCCGGGGCTGATCAATCTCGATTTCGCCGACATCAAGACCATTCTATCCAACGCCGGGCGAGCCATCATGGGCTCTGGCCGGTCGAGTGACCCAGAGAACCGCGCCGAGAAGGCAGCCCAGGACGCGCTGGTCAACCCGCTGCTGGGCGACCTGCCGACCGAGAGCGCGGTCGGTCTGCTCGTCACGATCCGAGGCGGCGACGACATGACGCTCTTCGAGGTGGACAAGATCATGGAGATTATTCGCAGCCGCGTGTCCGAAGACGCCAACATCATCTTTGGCACGTGCTACGACCAGTCTCTGCAGGGCTCCGTGCACGTCTCGATCATCGTGAGCGGCATCCAGACCGACATGATCTCTCCGCCGGTGCCGACGCAACTGTTCCAGCCTCGTCTGGAACTCCAGAGTGGCCAGCAGACGCCCCAGCAGGACGACTCCAGCGACAAGCCTAAGCCGCCGTCGCGTGGCCTCTTCTCTCGGCTCTTCTCGCTGTAAGTAGGTTGTTCTTGGTGTGGGCTGATTATTCGACTTCCAGCGATGGAAGCGCATTCACTTAAAAACAACAAAAGCACTCGTCGTTGCGTTCGAATAAACAAACTCTCAAGCAATAAAAGAGATCATGCACTGTTGTCCATACGCCACATACCCACTACTGCAGCTCTATGCCTCCGTACTCACGCGCTCTTACGTCTCTAGTAAGCATTCGTGAGCTCGGCAACGGCACCCTCCAGGACAGTGCGGGCATACTGCAACAGCTCATTATCGCGCTTTTCCAGACTCAATCGCAGCATGCCATCGACCTCGTCCTTCTCGTAGCCCAGCGCCTTCAAGAACGCGACGCCGCCAACCAGACTGGCCACACGCTTTCGGAACGCCGGGTTCTCCAAGTTGATTGTGCGGAACTTCTCATCCTCGGGCTTCTCCAGAAGGTTCTTCACGTACACCAGCAGCGTCTTCACAGCCGTGAGACCATCACCAGCGACGCGGTACTGCTTCAGCTTCTGTACGTTGGCCACAACCTGTTCCTTGGGCGTGAGCGTCGACACAGGACTGGGCTTCTTCTTCTCGTCCGACTGCTCTCCAGTGTGCAGGGTCTCGACCGACGGCAGATCGATAGGTGCTCCACCCAGCTTGCCACCACGCGCACGACGCTCGAGCTTGTCCATCTCGATTTTCTTGCGCAGGCGTTCACGCTCACGCTTGAAGTCTTCCTTTTCCTTCTTCTGTCGTTCGGCAGCGAGTTTACGCTGCAGAGCGTCGTACTCCTCCTTGGCCTCCTGGATGCCTTGGCCCATGGTGCGGCGCTTGATCTCCGATTCCACCTTCTCAAGCTTCTCGCGCTCTTCCCGCTCGAGTCGCTTCTGCTGGATCTTGGCCTTCAGCGCTGCGACCTTCGCCTCCTTTTCTTCCGGCGTCAGCGGTTTGAGCTTGGACAGATCCACGAACTTGATCGGTTCGTCAATGTCCGCGTCTTCCTGGTGGTCGCCCAGCCACGTGATGGCAGCCTCGAGGCTCTGCGAGTCCGTCGCCAGCAGAGCCTTTCGAGCGTGAAGATCCACGAAGCCCATGTCCGCGAGGCTGGACAGTAACTCTTCGTTGACAGGAGGCAGACCCATGTCGACCTCTTCGCTCATCTCGACATCTTCGCTCTTGCTCTCTTCGTTGTCTTCCTTGGGCTGGCAGACGCCCGTCGCAGGATCGCACACCATGTTGAGACTCGCTTGGGCAGCCACAGCTGCGGCAGACGGAGCTGGGGCGGCAGGAGGCACAATGCTCACGTTGTTGAAGCGCTTCAGACGCGCTTCACGAGCGTCATCTGCCGACAGAGCGGCCGAAGGGCCACCCAGCGACATGCCCGGCGACGCAAACGGATTGAACGCCGACTGCTTCCACTGCTCGATCTTCTGGCGGAGCTGGTTCTGGTCCGCACCCACGAGCTCATCCACCTTGCGCTGACTCACGTAGAAGTGGAAGGTCGGGAAGCCACGCACGCCTACAGAGAGCACGGTCATCAGAAGCCATCTCTTGATAGCTCAATCACACAACGCAGTCGTACCAAGTGCACTGATCAGCGGCTTGTTGTGCGCCTCGTCAACCTACAAACGCAATCCATGATCAGCTCTTATCAGGACCATCGACAGACACACCCTAAGACGCCCACACACCTCAAGGAAGACGACGTCATGGTGTTGGTTGCTCAGCTGGTGGTACACAGGCTTGATCATCTGGCACGGTCCGCACCTGGAAGAAAGACCCCATCAAGTCAGTCACTGTTCCACCTCAACCCACGCCATTTCAAGGCCATAAAGACCCAGAATGGACCAGCGCTACACGCACCAGACGGCGGAGAAGTCCACGACCACGAGCTTGCCTCCGGCCTTCGTCATCTGCGTGTTCCAGTCCGCATCGCCATGGATCTCGGTCACGCCCATGATGTCTCTCTCTTCGTAGCTTCCAGAACCGAAGTGAAGATTTCCCCAGCTCAAGCGCCACGTGTACCAGCCCAACCGGTACACGTGGTTGAACGAGAACTATCGTACTTAGCCGCATCAGCATAGTCAGTTTTCCTTTCGACAGATAAAAACCTCGCTTCTTAGCTGTTTCTGGGAGATAAAACCTCGGACCGCCGCGTGCGTGTGTGCTGGCCGCAAGGTTCCAGGAGCTACGATATCGTCATGGTGCTAGCGGAACTGGGCACGAAGCTGCAGGGCGCGCTCGCCAAGCTCAACCGCACGACCGTGGTGGACGATGAGGTCTTCAACGCCATCCTCAAGGAGATCTGCGGCGCGCTGCTAGAGTCCGACGTGCAGGTCAAGCTCGTGCGCGAGCTGCGCGACAACGTCAAGCTGGCCGTGAACCTCGAGGACTCGGCGTCTGGGGTGAACCGCCGGCGGCTAATCCAGAAGGCCGTTGTGGACCAGCTCACGCGCATGCTCGAGCCCGAGGCCAAGCCGTACAAGATGAAGAAGGGCAAGAGCAACGTGATCATGTTCGTCGGCCTGCAAGGTAGCGGAAAGACCACGAGTATCGCCAAGTTCGCGCACTACTACCAGCGCAAGGGCTGGAAGACGTGTATGGTCTGTGCCGATACCTTCCGAGCCGGTGCGTTCGACCAGCTCAAGCAGAACTCGACCAAGCTGCGCATCCCGTTCTACGGTAGCTACACAGAGGCCGATCCCGTGCGCATTGCCGAGGAAGGTGTGGCGCAGTTCCGCGCGGAGAACTACGAGCTCATTCTCGTGGATACCAGTGGTCGCCACAAGCAGGAGGCCGATCTGTTCGCCGAAATGCGCGAGGTCTCGGCGGCCGTGCGTCCGGACGACGTCGTGTTCGTCATGGACTCGTCTATCGGTCAGGCCGTGCACGACCAGGCCTCGGCCTTCCGCGATACCGTGGACGTCGGCAGCGTGATCATCACCAAGCTGGACGGCCACGCCAAGGGCGGCGGTGCGCTCAGTGCTGTCGCGGCCACTGGCTCGCCTATTATCTTCTACGGTACCGGCGAGCACTTCGCGGACTTCGAGTCGTTCAATGCACAGAGCTTCGTGAGCCGCCTGATGGGCATGGGCGACATGCGCGGGCTGCTCGAAGAGGTCAAGCACAGCGGCATGCTGGACAACCAGGAAGAGATGGTGCAGAAGTTCCAGAAGGGCGAGTTCACGCTGCGCGATATGTACAAGCAGTTCGAGAGCGTGATGAAGATGGGTCCGCTGAGCAAAGTGATGTCCATGATCCCCGGTCTGCCCGCAGGCATGGGCCAGATGCTCAACATGGGCGGCGGCGAGGAAGAGAACTCCAAGCGCCTGCGCCGCTTCCTGTTCATGATGGATTCCATGACGGACGCCGAGCTGGATGGACAGGTGCAGCTCTCGCCGTCGCGCCAGACGCGCATCGCTCGTGGCTCGGGCTGCCAGCTGTACGAAGTGGAATTTTTATTGAAGTGTCATAAGCAGTTCTCGACTGTGGTGAGCCGCATGGGCAAGAGCGGACTCATGAAGACCGGCGACGCGGCGCTGGGCAAGCAGATGGCGCGCAACCCGAACGCCGTGATGCAGCAGTTGTCCAAGGCCATGGACCCCAAGATGATGGCGCAGATGGGCGGCGCGCAGAATATGATGCGTATGATGAAGCAGATGCAGGGCATGGACCCGGGCGCCCTCGGCGACATGGCCAAGATGATGGGCGGCATGGGCGGCATGAAGATGCCGTTCTGAGACGGACAGATAGACAGCAATGTCGACAGAGACATGACGGTGCCGAGATCATGTACAGATAGCGCTTTCGGTTTCTTTGGGGTTTGTCTTTCAATATGATTGGTCATAAATGTTTTTCCCCCGGACACTTATTGGTTTAAATTATCAGTTTGAGGAATTCGATTGGCTAAAAAAGTGGTCTCGTTTCCGACGACCTAGCCCCATCGTTGAAGGCTATAAATGGGATTTCCTCGTGCCCCACCTCATGCGACGTCGAGTCTTCTTGCGTGTACATTCAGGCAAAGCAAGCGGTAGAAACCATCGAGTGGAAGCAAGTTTCGTGACTGTTGTGTATGCAGGTCGCGTGAGTGAGGTCGTCGCGTGGTTCTGCGACGTGCTGCTTTGATTTGTCTGATGAAGCAGCTCCGAACACGGCTTTTCATGCCTACTTCCAAGGTCCATGATGCTGGACCAATGATCCCCAAGGTCGTGAAATCGCATACGCAGGCCGCAGTCTCTCCCGAAATTCCAGCGATATCTGCCGCTATGAAAGACAAGAAGTTTAGATCTTTGCCTGACCCGTATCGCAGCAGCAGCGTAAAGCATTTGCTGCAAGAGAACGCACGCGCATTGATGGATCGAATACCAACAATGCCCAACCTTCCAAAGCTGCTCTCAGACAAGAAGCTCAAGCCTGTGTCCCGAGCAGCGCCAAGCACGCGTCGAGTGCACCAGGATTTCCAATCCGTTCGACGGCCATCCACGAGCGAGATTCTAAACCAAAACCGACCAAAATATATCATCCTGCCTCGATCGTCGTGGAAAATCCGATGGGATCTTTGGATCGGCATCATCATCGCCTACAGCGTCGTGCTTGTCCCCTACCGAATCGGGTTCGCGATTGACCTTGGGGTACGCTATCTTTATGCGACGCGCTGCATGCTGTTGCGGTATACCTTTCTAATATTCTTGCGTGGCTTCTAGCACTACGAGCAGCTAGCCAACTACGGGTTTGATGTGAGCTTCGCCATAGACGTGATCTTTAACTTCTTCACAGGGTACTATGACGGGGATACGTTTATCTACGAGTTGCCCAAGATCCGCAATCGGTATGTGCGCTCCTGGTTTATCTTCGACGTCACGTCGACTTTGCCGTTCGATAAGTTTGTCCAAGTTGTGTCGTCCAACGTGTCGTCCCTGCAGTCTTTGAAGTTGTTGCGCACGATCCGATTATTTCGATTGTTCAAGCTCATGCGCTTGCTGCGACTGCGACGCACGATAGACACGATCCAGATGGACGCATTGAATGCGCACGTGCTGCAGACGATCAAGAGCCTCATGATCATCATTTTTATCATCCACCTCGTGGCCTGTGGGTGGTATATGTTCTACACGTGGGACCCTGAGGGCACGAATTGGGTCACAACAATCGACTCAAACGGAGTCTCAGACCCATACCTCGTAAGCTTTTACTGGGTTGCAAATACCATGATGTCTGTCGGCTATGGCGATGTCTACGGTGTCACCGACCTCGAGCGTCTCTACTCGATCTTTGTCTCGTGTCTGGGCTCTATTTGCGTGGGTCTAATCATCGCAAACATTCAAATGCTGACTGAGAACTACAACCCTCGTGGTATAAAGCTGAGCCAGCAATCGCAAGAAACGAAAGAATATTTACTGAAACGAGGCATCCCCCGGCGGCTCCGTCAACGAGTGATCTCGCAATTTGAATACCACTGGGGCCGACGAACCGTGTTTGACGAAAACCAATTATTGGGCCGGTTCCCCAAGAGCCTCCAGTACGAGATCCTGGCTGCCTCCATGGAGTCATTCGTAAAGCGATTCCCGTTCTTCGGCGTTGTCTCTGTCGATTTCTTTGTCTACACGATCCCTCGCCTCCGACCCATCGTACTGGGCCCTGGTCAGACGCTAGTCGAGCAAGAGAGCGTCTGGGAAGAGTTTTATTTCCTCGTCGCGGGATCCGTGGAGACTTTACGTGGCAACACAATTGTGGGCTCGCTGGCGGCGGGCGATATCTGTGGGATCGAGTATCTCGTGACTGAGCGCAAGCGATATACGCACACGTACCGGTCCAAGGTCAAGAGTGAGCTGTATTCGATGTACAGCTCGGATATTTTGAAGGCTATCAATAAATGCCCGATCGCTCATCGGTACTTGTCTGACCTTGCGACCATTCTGAGTGCACGATATGCTGAATCTGCTCGGCGCGGCCGTCGTGAATTGCAACGGCAAGAATCAGAAAGGCGACTGAAGCAGCAACAAGTCCATCAAGCCCAGGTCAAAGATATGGAACCATTCATGCTTTATCGACATCGCAAATCCGTCTCGTTCACGAATCTACACATTTACGAGCATGATGACCCACGTCGAGTGCAGACAGTTGCAGGAGATGAGCATAAAACGCATTGGTCCATAATCCGTCACTACTCCCGCGGACGCATTTTGTGGGATGTTATTATGGCCATTTTGGTCGCCGTGACTGCGATCACCGTGCCCATGCGAATTGCGTTTGATATTGAGAGCTCCCTCACTTTTACCTTCACGGATCGACTGTCCGACTGCCTTTTTTTTATCGATATGCTTCTCAGCTTCTTTACCACTTATCTGGACGAAACGGGGGTCGAGATCGTGGACCGCCATGATATCCGCAAGTACTACCTCAAGACAACCTTTCTCATCGACCTCTTGGCCACCATTCCGTTCGATTTCATTTTCGAATCAGTGACGAGTCAGGGCAAGTTTAAATCGCTCAAGATCATTCGCACCGTGAAATTGGTCAAACTCCTGCGTTTGATGCGGCTATCCAAGCTCCTGAAAATGAACGTGCAGTGGACTTCGGAGTTTGCCATCAATGCAGATTCGATTCGGTTGCTCAAGTTGGTGGGGCCTGTGATGATCATCATCCACTTTGTAGGCTGCTTCTGGTTCTACATCTCCATTGACTACGCCGATAGTGAGAAGTGGTGGGGGAAGGAGCGCATTCATATGGATGACCCTGACTCCATTACGTCTCGATACATTGCGTCGGTCTATTGGGCCGCAACGACCATGACAACTGTCGGCTTCGGGGATATTTACGCCGTCAACCACAGTGAGAAGGCTTACTGTATCTTCGTCATGATTGGAGGCACGACACTCTTTGCCTATGTGATCGGAACGGTCATCGAAGTCGTGAGCAATTCCAAGAGTTTGATGAACCGCGAGCACGAAATGGGCCAGCAGGTCAACGCGTACATTAAAGAGCGCGGTGTATCGAACGAGTTCATTATGGCATGTCAAGAGCATTTGCGCTTCGTGAATGGAGAGAAGACGCTGTTCCACGAAAAGAGTCTGTTTGACTCTCTTTGTTACGCACTGCGGAGTGAACTCATCCTGTACTTGAATGGTGCCGTGCTGTCCAAGGTGCGCTTTTTCGATAAGAAGCCCAAATGGTTCCTCACATTGGTGCTTCCACGCCTCATGCCGCAATATTTTATGGCTGGGGATCTCTTGATATACCATGGGAACTACGTGAGTGGCATCTTCTTTTTGATGAGTGGGTCTGTCATCGCCAGAGTACCTCAACAAAGCTCATTGAATCCTCAAACCGATCCACCGGAACCTTCAACCACTTCTCCGGCTGAAGGAACGATTGCGATGCTCTATGATGGCGAATTCTTTGGCTACAAGGAAATACTGACGCGGACTAAAGCCACGTACAACATGTTTGCGGTCAAGGCATGTGGCACATACATGCTCCCGCGCGAATTCTTCGAGATGATACAAGAAACTTACCCGCGGGTCATGGACGAAATGCGGATTCTCATCATGAACTCCATCATCAAGCAGCAGACGATCGTGCACCACTGGCATAACAACGAAAAGATTGGCATTTTCGGCCAAGAACGTGAGAATTTGCTGCGCACTCCCAGCAACAGGAGTTTGTATAGCAATATGCCTGTGCCCGAAGAAGGAGACATGAAGAGCGAGTCATTGGATGACAGGGCATCGACCCAAGTGGACATTGACACCCAGCTGTCCAGGAGAGCGACCTTAACTGATTCGTACCGCAACCTTCTTCAGGCTAATAGTGAGGTGGACAATGCTGTGCACCCCATCGAGATAACTCAACAGCGAAGTGGCAACTCCCGGCGATCTTTTCTGATGAGTGAGCCGCCTTTCACTGAGAAAGATTCAATTGGGATTTCTGAAAAGGAATCGACAAATGTATCTGAGAAAGAATCCGTTGGCGCAACGGAGGAAGAGTCACCCGTCGAAGCCATAGTAGGACCACCTGTGCACTACGAGGAGAACCAAGCGTTCCATCATGGCCCAGGAATCCGCGCTGTCTCGAATCGTCAAGAGTTCGACGAAACATGGCCAGCCATTTCGACAGGACGTCCGATCGTGCGCCAAGGAACTCGAAGAAGCTCTGTTGCTGGGTTCACCGTTCGCGCTGTTCAGAGCTTGTCCCCCAAGCCGATGCCTGTGAAACGATCGCCGTCGGTCCCTGAAGAAGTATTTGCTGCTAGCATGTCTGACGAAGTCATAGCGCTGGTTGAACGGTTGCTCTTGGGGGATGGCTATCGGACTCCCCAGTATCACGAAAGAGAATCTGCTCTAAAGAACCCTCGTTAACAAAGTTTGATGCACTTGTCATCCTCATTGCCTCTGTCCATAATGCCGGATTCAGTTATACTCGACAGGTATGGATGAATGACTCCAGTTCACACATCAAGCGAATACGTGTGTGTGCATCATCTAAGCAACGGACCAGTCGCTTGCAGCAAATGGCATCTGACTAAAACGCCAGCGCAAACAAAGAAGTAGAAATCAAATTCTTGAACTTCAAGGGATGATGGAGTGAAGCAATGTATGCATTTGATTGCTATCCTTCGATCCATAGAGTTCCAATCCACAGCCTCAGTGTCTTCTGCCTCATCATCAATCATCGCCCCATGCATGACCAGCTGCCGATCAGCCACGATCCCCTCGAGAAGGTCCATGGACCATGGTAGGACAGCATCACGTGCATTCACCAACTTAAACACTTTCTGGTCCAGCTCCTTGTTTATGGCGAATCAACGACTCCGATCATCTCTTAAACGTTTTTCATTGGCTGAAAAGCGAAATGGGTGCGCCAGTCACCTGCTCATGGTACTTACTCATCAATTGGCATCCTCATGGCGCAGTCGCGGTTCCGAGTGGCCATTGTGGGCGCTGGTGTGGCCGGCGTGACGGCCGCCAATGAGCTGATTCAATCTGGCAAGCTCAAGATCGGAGAGATCTGCGTACTCGAAGCGCAGGA